>JAGDQP010022011.1:9576-30986 GCA_022664845.1 Lepisma saccharinum
TTTATAAACAAGCATCCATATCCCGTTTTTAGTGCCCCACCACCGCCACTAAACCAAAACAGGCAGTGAGAAACTGACTTCAGATTTGAGTCCAGGAACCTTCCACGTAGCACGTTAGCTTGTAACAAGGTTGTCAGAAACTTGTTTTGAACTAAATAACCAAGCATGAAACAAACTTCTTGCAATAACCGGGTTGTAACTAGGCTAACTCAAGCTTATGGAACAACCAGATATGGGAGCAAGATGTTAAATTTCAATGAAGAAGTCTAATTGAATTTTATTTCGTTGCATTCAAGAGTTCTATCCATGCTGATTTTCTATTTTTGTTTTTGTCCATTGTTGAAAAAGCTTGATCATAATCATATTCAGCCATTTTCTATCCACTGCTGGATGAAGGCCTATCCCTTTTCTTTCCACATATCTCGGTCTGCTGATATCCTCATCCATGTAGCTCCTGAAAAACGCTTGATTTCATCTACCCATCTTGCATTTGGACGTCGTCTCGATCGTTTCTTTTCTCTAGCAATCCCATGTAGTATGTTTGTCGTCCACCTTCCATCTGCTCGTCTAACTATGTAACCATCCCATCTCCACTTCATCTTCTTCGCAGTCTTGATTACATCCTCCACCTTTGTTTGTGCGCAAATCCATTCATTTGTCTTCCTGTCTCTCCTGGTTATTCCTAGCATGCATCTCTCCATTGCTCTTTGTGTGACTCTTAATCTTTGAGTCGTTTGCGTATTCAATGTCCAAGTTTCATAGCCGTACATCATCACAGATAAAACACATTGATTATAAACTTTACGCTTCAGACACATTGGTAGTTTGTTTTTGAAAATACAGTGTAGTCTTCTGTCTACGCTATTTTACATCTTCTTTTTATTTCATCAGTCAACTTGGCATTCGATGTTTTCAGCTGCCCTAGGTAAATATACTCATCAATTAGAGTCATCGTGGGTGAAATGTCCACTTTCTTATATTTTTGTTATTTGTGACTATGAAGGGAAATCTACAGGAAAAAAGAGCATACCAAATAACGAAGTACATCTTTCATTATTTCTGCCGGGACGCTAGATTATATAGTATTATATACTGTAGGAAACACACTGATATTTGTAAAGTAAAAGCGATATGGGCATAGTACCCCACCATCGGGGTAAAACGCCCACCGTCGTGGGGTAATATGCCCATGCACACCAACACTATACTAAACAAGGTGGAAGGTCATAGCAATGGAAATGATGTTACGATAGAAGCTAGTCATACTACATGAAGTTATCTTACAGTACAAGTCACAAAAACTAGCCCATAAAGCATAAAGTTCCTACTACTTTCTTACCATTGACAAGCTTAGAAAATATAGAATAGCAAAATAGTAGTGTTTCCGACGAGAGGAGATTTAAGACTTTCTCGTCTCGAAAAGATGTATACTTTGCATTACGAGAGCTATCTCGTCTCGTTTTCTATAACCATTATCTCTGTCTCGTCTCGCCTTCACTCAGAACAACAAAACCCTACTTTGTGCAACGCACAAAAATTATGTACTTAGCACATTTAAATTAGCCTGCATGTCTTCACTTTCTTCACACAGTCTTTTTTGGTGTCACCTTCGTCTTCCATTTAATTGCACCTTCACTCAATCGTATCACTGTTGCCACCTCATATTCCCTTCCGTATTTTTTAGGGGGTGAGCATTTTACCCCACTCGACATTTCACCCCCACTTACTCTATGCCTATTGTCTCTCCGTTAATCTTTATTCCCTTCTTTGCAGCATGTTGATTGTACATTACTTTTGTTTTACTTAAATTCATTTTAAGAACCATTTTCGAACTCTCATTACACAGCTCTTCCATTCTGGTTTGTAGCCCTTCTGCACTTGATGCAAACAGGACTATATCATCAGCGAATTGTAGGTGATGAAGATATTCGCCATTGATCTTTGTTTCCCACTTCATCCCAGTTTAAATTTTGGAACAGTCTCTCCAGGACAGCTGAAAGCAATTTGGGAGAAATTGAATCTCCTTGCCTTATTCCTTTTCCAACTTTATAAAATTTTCACTTTCTTGATGCAGTCTAATGACTAGCGTAGTGAATATGTAAGCCTATAACAATGAAGATCTTTCAACAATTGCCAAAAACGAAAACAGAAAATCGGCACGGATAGAACTCTTGAAATGAATATAAACTTTCGTCTCTGAAAGTTTGAAATCTCTAGGCTTCAATTTGTAGGAACAGCACTGCCATTTCGTGTAACGAAAAATAATATAGATCCGGATGTAATGCTGGCATCTAATTTCAGGTGTGTTGTTTTACGCTAACCTCTTAAATAAGGTGTGTATTGAATGACTTGACAATATATCACAACGCATTCACTTCGTTATGTATAGTGCAAAGAAGAAGAAGATTAGGCTTAATCAAGCAGACGGGATGCTGCTGGACAATTTGCTCTTTGAATTAAGCTAATTGGCAGAGACGACTGAAGTGACAAAGCTAAGGGACTTGATTAATGATTAAACTCATCTGAGTCATTGCTGTCGCTGCCGGTTAAGTTTTGAGAGAGAGAGAGAGAGATTCAGTGGTTGCTGCACACGTGATAAGCATTATCCATTATGCACTGCACACAGCAACCTCTTCTCCCACTCATTCAATTTCACTTACGACAATTGAAAAATCTGATTTGTTAAATTAAAAGTTACTTCTACACAACACTTTGAAGCAATTTGTTTTACTTCAGTCACACACGCACACCTACTTATACAGAGTGGTTCCAAAATAAGGGCATAAACTTCGCAGCATCTTCGCATTTAGCTTCAATTTTCAAGATACAGTGTTTCCAACTTGGGGGAAAAATTGACTTTGTTAACAAAGTAAACAAAATGAATATTTCGCGATAAATAAAAAAAAAACCATGCACGCGTCTGACAACGAATTGGGTGACCCGGGTTCAAATTCCGGCCAGGATACTGGAGACTTTTCTCGCAGTGTTCCCATCCCTGGCGCTCTGAGGTGCACTCAGCTTCCTATCAAATTGAGTACCGCAATGTCCTTGGCACTCCTGGGTACCTTGGAAAGGTAAAAGCGGCCGAGCGTGGGACTGACCAGTGACCACCCCACCTCACTTAGTACCGTAGGTCAAGAAAATGTGAAGCGCTACCTCCGCATCCCCCATGCGCCGTTCACGGCGCGTGCGTATCGCACAGAGGGCTAGCTTTTTTATTAAAGTAAAATAAAATCTATTTTGGAGTTGATATCTACCAATATGGTGGATCACTGGCTTGTCAGTGTTGCCAACTTTGTACCAACGTATTTTTTTATAGCGACTGAACGCCACTTTATCGGATACTTCGAATCATCTAGTGGAAAATACCATAACGAAAGTTTTGTTGCGTCACAAGACCGCAAACGAACGTACAAATGGAGCCCCAATCTAAATGTTTCTCTCTACGGGCTTTTGTTTCAGTGCTAGAGTGTGTTGACTTCATACAGTGAAAAAAAAAATATATATGAACGGTTGAAAAGGTCTTACCAGGACAAAAAACGGCCGATTAAGTCATGCATCCTCTCACCCCAAATCTGAAGTCAGTTTCCCCGTACATATTTGGTTCAGGCGCTAGCCTGCCTTACTGACAGACCGACAAAGCGCCATCAAAAGATGGCTTAAAGATTTTTATTTGGGGGGTGGTCTGCTAAACACTTATTTTAAAATATTACAGATCAGAGTTTAAAATCTTGATCAAACATTCTTACCCTAAAGTGTATCAAAGAAAACAAAGATACATCGAGAAATTGGATTTTGCGTCTACGATACGCAGTGGTGCTCAATTGCAATAAGAGTGGAATGTATCTACATTTGCTACGAGAAATTTCAAACACGAGAAATAATCAGAACGAATGTTTAAGGCTGCATTCGAGGAGCTTTTCCTATTGTAATCAATTTGCAAACACGGTCAAGAACAGAATATCCCACCGTTCTTTTCGGTAACATTGTAGAAACTAGATTTACTGATTTAGTGAATTCCATTTCCTATCATCAAGAAATTCTGTTCGTCAGAAACAAACAGCTGTAGCGACCAAACACTCCGAACATATAAACCCAAAATGCTTCTGGATTAAACGTTGGATAGTATAAAAGCATAAACGGGAGAGCCGAGCGAGGGAGATCCTTTTCAAGTTACAACTGTTAACGGCTGAATAACAAAACCCAATCTTTTGTGACAACTATTCATTTACGCCTCCCGTCTCTCTCTTGGCTTCTGTGAATGTTCAGTCGTCCGCACTGTTTTGAAGTCACTTGCGCCATGAAACACAATAGAGCTTTTGCTTCACCCACCCACAGCACAAGTATCCTGCATTGAGATTTTCATCCTGACAAGAAGGACACGTGCAGGGGACAAGAGAAGTCCCCCTCTTTAGTGACTGATAGGACAAGAAATGGACAGACGGCACACTACCAATTCTCTCTCGCGCTTGCTCGTTCCTTTTCTGTCAAACATAAAGGATATACAGACTAGGGATAGCCATTTCCGAAAAAAAAATAATAGGTTTTCGGTTTCTGGAAAACATTTTCACTTTTCAGGTTTCCGTTAAATTTTCTGTTGTTTTCTTTTTCGGAAAATCTTCTCTCTTCCGCTATCCGGTACAATTTCTGTTTTTCGAAAAATCTTCCCTCTTCCGCTTTCCGGTACAATTTCTGTTTTCCGTTTTCCGAAAATCGTTTCCATTTTCCCGGAAAATGGGGGCCATCTCTAATACAGACCGCCAACTAGTGATTCTGCCAAAGGCTCCCAATAAGGGGTCATGTCCACAAATTTTCGAACACAATCCAACCTTAAAAATTTAACGGTTAAAATTCGATAAAAACCCTGCAAAATTCTATTAAAATTCTGCTAACACTCCAATTTTGGCTTTACACCCACCAAAATGAAAATCCTGTAGAATCCCTGTCAGCAACTACACATTTTATTGGAAATTCGAGCCAGATGATGTTACTGCACGTTATTTTCTTTATTACAACGCCATGAACGAAAAAACTGTACTAGACCGCGTATAATCACGAAAAAGAAAAGCCATGATTGGTGGACTTGATTTAAAAACCAAATAAAGGGTCACCTACCACATGCCGTTCCTTTCCCGCCAGGCAACAAACTTTTTGAGAACTGCTGCGATAGCCGAGGCTTGACTTTTGTGTGGAGGGAGAAAGCCAAGGTCGGTCGAACCTAGCCCGCGCCAAAAAGCCATACCCCCTTTCCGAATTCAACGGTCCTCCGTTCCGTTCCGTTCTGCTACGTCCCGTTCACTTCCGTTATGCACACTTATCCGAATTAAATAAGTGTTTAAAATTTTAACCACAGATGTCACCCAAGTCTGCAAACAGCTGAGAACCTCCGCGCGTAATGCGAATGAGTATTGGGCAACGCCGATTCAAGATAGTTTGATGCGAAATGACTAAGATGAAAAGCAACATGAATGAAGATAGACGTAGGCGTAGAATTCTCATACCTGTAAGTATTCGGCATATATTAAATAACGACAGACGAAGATTGATAGCTATTCGAAGGATGATCACAATTCTGCAGCTTATTCTGGAAGCTTTTGCAAGATAAGTGCGTCTCATGAACTACGAATCACTAAATAATGTTATACCAGGATCTATAAATAACCACCTAAGTCGTGAGCCTTCACAACGTTACGCATTTGAAGTTCTAAAAACACTTCAAATAATTATAATAGTTCTTAATCGTAGTATTCTTAAGTAGACTACTTATATGCAAAGGCGTCGCCAGGAATTTTCCCAAGAAGGGGAAAATCAGAAGAGCATTATATATATAAAAATGTGTGTGTGTGTGTGTCACTGTCACAGATATAGGATAAATTTGCAGATGAATCATGAAGAGGAGCAAGTTATACTCAATTATTTATTTATTACATGCGATTACGAAACGTTCATTAGACTACAGTTTACTATTTTCTTTAGACACGATAAAATTAATTTATGGGTGTAAAATTTTATTAAACATCGTTTTCTGGTTAGTTAGTTTTTTCTCCTTTTAGTAGCACTATCGTTTGTAATGACAAAGCAAGAAAGTACAAAGCAAGATATGGCTGTGTTAAAACTTTTTGATATCTCACGGCGACCATCACTTGTTTGTGTTAAGTCAATACAACAAAATGTTATTGATTTCGGCGATTCAACACAATGGATGTGCTTTTAATGCTGATTCAAGACAATATTAGTACTATCATAGTGTTGAACCACCGAAATCACACAACAAACGGTGTTAAGAAAAAAGTGGTGGTCTCCTCGGGTCACCGGAAAGTGTTTAATTATCACAATCAATTTTTCCAGTGTACCACATTCGCCATTTGTGGAAAGGTGGAAATTCCAAGGCAGTCATAGATACTTCCGTAAAACATTTTTCCTTCCGACTTTCTAGGGGAGAACTTGCTAATAGTTTGCTGAACGATATAAAAATAATCTCAAACATAAAATAAAATTGAAGTCATCATAATTTTCAAATTAACTTATTGGAACTAACTCAGAACACAGTACAACATTTTTAACAGTAACTTCTCAGTAACACAGGACACTAACCCATCCAGTATTTTTGAATAACCAAGATCATCAAATGCCTGGCATGTTAGAGCTCGTTGTTTATTACAATAGAAATTAATGTAGTGCGATCAATGACTATTACATAATTTGAAGTCACAAAAAGTGAGATGGCATAACGTTATAAAACAAAGAAAACTTTCAGTAATTCAGGCAAATTTAAAACGGTGAGTAATAGCACTTTTATTAAATTCTGTGTTGGATGTTGGAGATTACATCTCTGGTGCTAGGGGTCGTCGGATCGATCCCTGCTCATGCCATGTGGGCTTTGTGGTGGATAAACACCGTGTGCGTGGGTTTTCTCGGGGTACTCCCGTTTCCTCCCACTCTCTTCATTCCACCACTTCATCCCATCATCATCCATATAGCCTGAGCCATAGTTGCCTAAAGACCTTAAAAAAACTAAATTCAAATTCGGAGATTACAGAAATAGCACATTTTAACGAACATTAATAGATAATTTATGTGTAAGAATTCCTATCGACGAAAAGTTTTGCTAGGTAAAATTTCTGTTCTGCATTCTCCCAGCATCACCCATTCGGCTTCAACCAAAATTATGTAAAGACCTTTAAAAAATTCAAATTCAGAGTCCTTTTGAGAGCCCTTGATAATCAGGCTCAATTTTTTAAAAATAATGGACAAATCACAATAAGAATGACATTTTAGAAAATGGGTTGGATAATTCTTAAGAATATCTATCACATTAAGTAATCCATAATTTGGAAATATTTGCTATTGATAAGAAATTTGAAATCCTGGGCTATGCCATGCCGGCTTAAGTTAGTGCCCTTCAAATATATCTGCTATAAAAAATTAGCTTCAAAATGAAATAGTTCATTTCGTTAATGTTCGATGAGTCGCTTTTCAAAATAACAGTGTTTTTCTTGATTTGTTCGGTATTTTTAAAAATTAAAAATTAAAATTATTTATAAAGAATGTGTATCTTACGATTGACCTACACGTGCTTTTTAAACTTTGTATATAAATGCGTGCGTGTGTGAAAGCGAGAGAGAGGGAGGGAGAGAAAGAGAGACGTCTTATTCATTAACTTTCTAGAGGAACTGTTTCAATATCGTAAAACACAGTACGCACAAGAAATAACACTTACATAATAGTACAACAATAGCATTCGTGTTTTTACTTTCGATGCTTTAACATAGTTTGTTTGGTGGGCATAAATTGGCGTATTTGTGAGCACATACATTGAAATAATTATGGTTGAGGAAATGTAACGGAAGAATCTCAAATAGCTTCTTATGGAATGCATGCAGTGAAAAGCACAAAAACATACATCAAATATATGAAAATAGAATAGTATCTGGTATAAAATCTTAAATCAAGGGGGGTGGGCAAATGCCCTTGCCCCTCCCTGCCGACGCCCTTGCTCATATGTTGACATGGAATCCCATTGGGGAAATCTAACCAACAATATTATTTTCACAGTGCGAAGTTGAAATTATTCAATGATCATGAAGATATATCTCAAAACATGGTACAATATCGATAACACAATGTAAAATCAAATCTTAAACTATTAAAATACTTACATTCAAATACTTCGGCACGGTCATTCATTTAAAACTTGCAACACGTGATCAATTCTACACATTTGTCCCAACTCCCAAGTGAAGAACAAATTTTGTCATGCAATATTCCGCTCTGTTTTCTTTTCAACATGGCAGCAGCGCGCAACCGAACGGAGGGTCAAGTCACCATCTGGTCCTCCGTTGCTCCGTTCACTTCAATGCTCCGTCGAAGGGGGAATTCGGATAACCATCGACGGTGCATCCGACGGAGCAAGGGTATGGAACGGAGCATAAAGTGCCAATTCGGAAAGGGGGATAAACAGATTCAAATTCAAAGGATGATGAGGCATATGAACCCAGATAGCATGCCAGCTTGTAACGAAGTTGTCAGATACATGCTTGTCAAACTTGATAAACAAACTTGTTAAAACAACATTATTGTTGGTTGTCATAACTAACCTAATTCAATCTTGTTGGAACAACCAGTTATGCGAGGAAGCTTGTCAAACTTGACATTTATTTGAATCTTCTGTCCTTTTGCTGCCGTCTCAGTGCGCTGAAGTCTCACCACGTGCCAGGATTATTTCGCCGTAAGCTAATCTCCGCGAACTCTTACCCTTTTATTATATAGACTACTCTTGCGATTTGATGAACTGTAAATAGCGCTTAGCAAGTGAACTAGGATCAGTGGTTCCGTGGTGTAGTGACTACAGCATCTCATTGGTGTCCCAGTGCTCCTAGATTTGATTCCCGCCCAGGTCAAAGTTTTAAACTTTTCAAAGAAGTACATTATTTTTTCTTTCTTGTCCTGTAAAGGCTAATTCAATTTTGATTCTTGTAAACTAGACTGTAATTCAACCTTGTTTAAATATTTTTGGCTCGATTCGTTAAGCTTGCATGAAGTTGTCACACTTGTCAACGGAAGCTTGATTCACCTCGAGTTAGGTCAACATTGCCATGTGAGTCATATCTGGTGCGTTTGGTTCTTGGTTCAAATTCGGTAAAGGCACACTGAAAGCTGTAGCTCGAAGCTCATTTTAAGCCGAACTGTAGGCACTGCTCTTTGACGGCTTTTCCTCCATTGCACCATTCTACTACCGGAATTGTACCTTCAAACTAAGTCCAGGTCGAATTGCTTCCCATGTCCCCTGTCTTATTGTTAACAAGATCTAAACCAAAGGTGACTAAGGGCCATAAATACAATTTAATTCAAATCCAAACGATGAGGCTAAAAGCATAGATTAAAACAAGCATCTTGTAGGTTTCTGGGACTATAAAACAAAACTACGTGGAAGTTGGAAATATAGAAGACACAAACACAGAAACTGCCGAGTCATTCTCGATAAAGCTCAAAATGTCTTCTTCGAAATTTGCAATGCATACCCGAGCTTTATCACGAAAGCATCGTAACATCGGGTGGAATTTATAACACCATATTCAGAGCGATGCGCCATAAATAATTGATATGAATGGCCTAGTTACTGGTCGTCAACTTGCTTCTGCCTTTTTTTTTTTTTTTTAGTAGCCTTCCTCATCCTCCCCTCACGCTATTTTACATTCTATTTCCGAGAATCGATTTGTTGTTGCAGCAGTAAAGTTTTTTTTTGTTGTTCTTTCCTTTTTAAGATGCGTAAACAGATACGACTTTTCTATGCAAATAGGATTATTAAGGGACGAATATTTAACAGCATTCCAGGAATTATTGTGATTGCATTGTTTGGTCAATAACAAGGAAAGCGAATGACTGCTATGGTATGCACAGTAAGAATTTTTAATTGACACCACAGTGGAAGGAACAAATCAAAACAGACATTTTTCTGATATTGATTGTGATCAACACGACTTGATTTACGGTGAAGAAACAAAAAAATTAGTGCATCAGATTAAGCTGTTTATCAGTTCATGTGTCCATCTTCTGTTTTACACGAAAAATAGTAAATTGACAGAACACGGAAGAATAAAAAAAAACCTACTTGTTCTCCGTTGCATTGTGATTAAAAAAAAAGTTCCTGTGTAAACAATGTTAGCATGGCCGTATATTGCTAGAGCAAAATGCTGAAAGGTAAAATGATTTTGCGTGATACGAAGCATCGCCAGCTACGGTCTCTTAGCTGGCGATGAACGAGATCGTAGCCGGCGATAAATGGAGACACTTTCGCTTTAAGTTGCTTTCTGAAAGTCTAAACCATAGAGTTAGAAGTCGAATATAGAGGGCTTTCATGACGTCACTGGTCCCATTAGAGTCCCTCTATCCCGAGTACTGTGGGTCATCCGGTGATCTTTTTGAAAAGCACATTTCTGTCGTGTGACTACAAATGCACAGCACAACACATCTGGGACATTTTCAAAAATTTTACAATTGTAAATCTTCTGCGAAATATATGTTTTTTTTTCGAATAACGATAGCTATTTTGGAGGTTTCATCTGACATGCACACTTCTCATTAATAACTTTCTCTTCCCATAAGAATGAGAAGGCATTACTCGGTATAGAGGGCCTCTAAATATGGGGCTATTCAATGTGATGGAAGTGTCTCGTTCCTTCCGTCTCTTGTCTTCACTCCCCTCGCACAGAAAACAGCCCCACGCTACCTTTAGTCTATTCCTAACTCTATGGTCTAAACGTTGTTCCAGCAAACAAAAACGTTTTTAATGTTGCTTCTTTTTCCTTAAATGCTGCAATATAATAAATGTTTTCTTTGCAAACAATGTCCCATGTTACGGTGACAAGCAAGTTCGACTCTTCGATGGTGCTAGATTGCGCCCGATAGTGATTGAAAGCGATTTAGCTCTCTTCACACGTTTTTGTTGCTACATCAACTATTCCTCTTGAGAGGCGTAAATACTTATTCCAGGGTTGCCACCTTTCTGTTCAATACAGTCGGGGAATTGCCATTGGCTCCTGAAAAACTACTTCCTACTATAGTTGATATCTCACGCGCAAGTTTGAAGAATTGTGAAGGTTGTTGTACATGCAAAAAGGCTGGATTAAAGAAACAGAAAACCTAAGCTTGTCTGGCCCCTCCAAGAAAAGTCTTGCTTTACTACTGAAAAGTCCAGCACGTTTCCCATACGTCATCTTGTCAACTACGTTAAAGCATAGGAATGGTTTGGTAGCTGGTTTCCATCTACACACAAGACGTTTCCCATTAGGTATGAGATAGAGAAGGAAGGTGAAACAAGGAAGATAGGAAAGCACGGAGAAGATTTGTCTTGAAGGGGAAACAAACCAGTGAAGTCAGCAAAAAGTAAATTATCTTTTCGGCCATTGTGGTAGAATGGTATATAGTAACCACTTCGAAACAATTGGAAAAGACAGCATTGACAAAGATTTCTTTCTACATATGGAAGCATAACGTTTAATTGTCTGTGCTTTATCCCTCAGCGCTAAGACTTGAAGTTCAGGAGTCGGCTAAACACGGGGGATTTATTTACGTATTGTATTTATAGAATGTCAATTGAGTAGATTAGGCCTACTGGGGATACCAGGATAAGAAAGAACGCATCGTTAGCTCTAGCTCCGTAAGAACTCTTTCTTTACTTTGATTGAGTACAAGCTGGTGTGGAAATGGGCTTGTCTGTGAGCTTAGTCTGAAATTTTGAGGGGATTTGAGTACAGATAAGTGCGTGAAGTGGATAATGTACGCCACAACAGAGAAAACATCCATAACATGGAGGTAATAAATTTCGAGATGGGGGGGGGGATAGGATGACGCAGTGGCGTATCCTAAATTTTCGTGAGGGGACGCAGTGGAATAAACCAGATATATAATCGATATTTTACCGCTAAGTGATTTTTTTTTATGAATAAGTGTACCATACTTCCCGTCATATTGCTAAATTTCATCATGAAATATGACACTGGATTCTCAAAAAAAAAAAAATATTTTTAATAAATTAGATTTATCTGGAAAAAAATGGAAGCTTTTCTGAGATAAATTGCTGAAAAAAATGCTATAGAAAAAGAAGTACTTTCACTTGAGTTGGGGCACGCTTCCCCCCTTCCTTTGGATCTGACACTGGGTCGAAACGAGGTCCAAAGTATGTTGATTAGCTTATCTACTATACATTTCATTTATTATAAAGTATACAAGTGCTAATTAATTAATCATAGTAGAAATTAGGTATGTCTGGCGAAAAATGGCTAATTTAAGAGTAAACTTAAAATTTCCCCCCCATATTTACCAATTTCTCTTCAACAATGAAAATTCGAAGCGAAACTAAAGATTAGCCCGTCACGGGCAAAAAGACGTTCCTTTCGATTGAAAGTGAATGGGCTAACTCGCAGTAGGCTGAAACTGCGTACTCAAAGTTAAGAAAAGCCCGCCTTAAGTCGAAATCTTATATCATTTCAGCCATGTTTTTGTGCCATAGCACCCCTCTTGATGTTGTTTTTTCTCTGGAAGCTAAACAACACATCGGAGGAAAGAATGCATGCAATTTTCGGACTCCTCGTTGTTTGTTTAGTAAAATCAATGGATTACCTCAACCTTCCGGTTTTTTTATGTGCGACAGACTAGTTCTTGCAGATTGAATATTTTCAGTCTCAAGAACAAAGAAGCAGTCGGAAAGAAAATGTTCTACTTTTTCGATTTGGTCCTTTGCATTTTTTACCTAAGACCAACCATTTCCGAGATAAAAGTGAAAAAGTGTCCGAAGATACCCCCTCGATCCGCCATTTCTTCAAGATGGCGGACTTAGCACAAGTCAGATCTGCCCGGACTTTTAATACTTTATTAAGGAAGGCCTTTGCAACAGTTCTTTGAAGAAAAAAAATCATTATCAATTTTTCACCGATGGGTACTGTATAACCCGATTAGTCTGTATTAATAGTTTATTTTAGCTTAAAAATTTGAATGTCTGCAATAGTGAATGTCACACGCCAAGCTTTCAAATTTCTTATCTATAAACCGACCTCGGTAGCCGTATGGACTAGGGCCCTGGTCTCTATTCAGGAGGTTGTGGGTTCGAATCCCTAAGTCCACAGTTACTAAAATGGTCCATATAAAATAAAGTTTATGTTCTCATCTATAATGAAACTCTGCAAATCGTGAGTTAGTAGATGTAAAAGACATTCATAAACCATTATCGGGGCCGCTTTCCAAAATTTGTTTCTCGTAATTTGTTCAACAATTTTTAAAATATGAAAAAAGCACAGGGCGTAGGAAGTGAGGCCTCTTAAAGGAAGAACTTGGAAGTGGAAAACACTCGAAGTCTCGTCATCTAATTGGCACACCGTGTCAGAGCTGAAACTGGGTCACTTTCGCTGACCCGGTCTGACCTAAACATAGGTGACCCGGTCCGAAACTTGACATGAATGACTCGGTCTGGGAACACTATTGTACTAAGCATTTTCGGCGTCGTATTATTTGTGCTCTGGGGGTAACACCTCCGATCCCGGTCAGCCCTTAAAGAAACACTGTTCAAACGTAAGGAAATTATAATAAACTTTGCTTTGCCCTTTGGGTTATCGGGTCGAAACTGGGTCAAGTTGGGTCTTAAGCACAGGCCTGATGACCTGTTCCAGCTCTGCACCGTGGAATCGAATTCTCGCAGTGAACTTCAGAAGCACGGTCAAATACTTGCTTCAACTTCAAGACAAGCAAAATTGTGCATCTTATGTAGGAGTGGTCGCCACTCCACAAAGACAGTTGAAACTTGAAATAATAAATCTTTACGTTACCTTTTATCTTCCAATGTGAGGAGACTATGGATCAAGTAAGTGAAAGTATTCTTGCGGGTGAAATGTAATTTTTCATGATAGAAAGAAAGAGTAATTAAATTAGTTTCTTCGTAGCACGAAGTTTTGAAAAGCGAAAGTTCCTAATAAATGCCTTCAGTTACAGAAGCCCCACAGCAATTGTCTCTCAACTCTGCTGGCGCAACTTTCATTAAAAACATGAAGTAAACACGGAAGCCAGAAGATTCAGCTTTGATGTGCATGAGTTTAAGGATATGACCAATAGTATTATTTAAAAGAAAGAAATTAATTTCATACAACCACATTCCCGTGTATATTCGGTAAATAATAATAATAAACTGGCCTTTACACAGTCTACAGGCCGTCATGTTGAAGGGATGATGTCCTTAAGCAACCATAGTAAAACCATAAAACTCCAGTCAGAAGGGCCTACATGACAGACTCGAACCCACGTAGCCTCTTCAGGTTTCATGTTATCCGATGTCGTGACCGTAACCGCTGTACTACGATGGCTGGGTTGTTACATTTCCAGTCAGTAAGTAGGGCAGTTAGGTTAGATAATTGTTGTATTAGACAGTCACTAGCAACGCAATTCAACAAAACTTCAGAAAATACTTAATGTGGAATGAAAATGACATTAAAACTTTCCCATTTGAAAGGTAAAATTTGTGAAACCTTAAGGCTGCTCCTACGAAATCTTACGGCGGCTCCGATCTACCTTTAAGAACTATACTGAAAGAGGGTTTATGGATACATACATGTTTGCCATTAAAAACGCAACACCAAGGAGGAGAGAAGATAGAAGTCCCAAATCTGGGATACCATAAGGTGCAAGTATAGATAATGCTTAAACTTACAGCTCTGTCCGATGCATGGCAACATGGCGACAGCATAACAGAGCTGCCGAAGATCAGTAACTTGTGGGCCCACAATGGACGTTCAGAACGGCTGCAACACGTCGAGGAACAGAAACTATAAACCCTTCGATGTCTTCCGGGTATGGTAAGCCACACGATGCCACAGTTCAACTGTAGCTGCCGTGAGAGGCGTTTTGCAATCATGAACCAGATATGTTCAATCGGCAAGAGATCAGGTGAACGCGCCGGCCAAGGAAGCAGCGGGTGCGCGTTATCCTGCTGAAATGTGGTTTCGGCAGGGCCTGCACTAAAGGAACCACAACTGGATCCAACACACTGTCGATGTACCGTTCGCTGGTCACATGTCCGTCAATGCGTAGCAGACACCAACGGGCACGAAATCTAATGGCAACACCCTGTACCGGAATGGCGTGGCGGTGCAAAATGCAGGCGTCGATCATCGAAGTGGCACGATACCATTAGATACGGATGCGGCCATAATAATGCTCCAGACAGAAGCGGGATTCGTCTGAAAAGAAGATGTCTGCCATTCAGCTCTCCATGCGCGACGTTCGCGAAACCATTGTAGTTGCTCATACCTATATAGTGCAGGCAGTAATGGGCGCCGTGCAAATATGCCTCGCTCTGTCTGACGACGTAGAACTGTTGGCCAATGCGTGCGCCAGTGTTCGGGATGTGGCCGTCTGTCCTCGCGACCCGTGGTATTGCGCGGTCGTTGGGATCCGGTATGTCGCTGCATAGTGCCTTCGGGGAACCATCGAGTATACACGCTGCATTGTGGACGCAGTACGTCCAATACGGACGCACAATGTTGCGAAAGGATAAATTGCATTCGCGATATGCCACAACCCTTCCGAGATCAAAGGTGGAAACCTGCTGACAGGGCTGTTGCATTCAACGACGAGGCATCTTTCGAACTTATGCACACACACTTACGTCACACCACAAGGTGTCTACCACTGCACTGTGGCTCTATGGCCTGCGTCCGATTGCTGTTTCTAGATGGCATACCTGGCGCCTCTGATACGCCACAGAGCTGCCGTGCTAATCAGTCGTTTATCTTTCCATGCTCTACATATTCTGCAAATTTTGCATTAATCCTATGTCTCCTTCTTGGTGCTGCATTTTTAATGGCGAACAGTGTATTACTATCAACGAATAACAATTCTTTACTCTGCGGAAGTAGAATTCGCAAAATACATTTACGCAGGGGAAAAATGTCTATTGATTTTAGCTTATCTGTCTGTAACGCAAGTTAGCGCCCAACCAATGGACGTAGAGAGAATCTGGAGACGCTGAAAGCGGTAGATACTTTACAATTGGTTAGTTTTCTCCATTTAAAGATTTCACGCTAGATATTGAATGAAGGCAGATAAGAAGAAGCTAATTTTAGATTTGGGTCCAACAATTTAGATCTAATGGTGACTAAAGCTGGCAGGTCCTTTTAAGTTGTTTAACTTTCACGCTAGCATCAATGTCATCGGTGCCGTCCTAAGATTATATTAAAAAAAAATATTTATTATTCTCCTTCTTGCTTTATTATTACATACGAACACGATGAAAAAGTTAAATACTAAGGCTCTTTTGTGAACATTCCGGCAAGATAATTATGCATGCTACTTAAAACATTTTAAATTTGAATGATGGCAGGAAACTTCCGCATTTTTAACTACGTCTTGTGTAACGTACAACTGCACTTATAATAATAACAACAATAAAATGAAGTAAGATGTTCTGGTCTGAAAATTTCCACGTGCATCTCAGAGATAACAGTCAAAGATGACATGACTACGTACTTGAGTACCAGCAATATCACGATTTACATTTATTTTCCTACAACACGCAAAGCAGAATTATAAACTAAAACGTACATATGTAGGTGTATGTGACGGAAAGCGAGAGTATCACATAAATAGGTCTTCACATCTTCATTATACGTTATCTGATAACTCCTGTCATCAATTATAAAATGAGAATGCTTGCATGCATGCACTTTCAGTGCTACTAATCGACATTTTCTTACTTCTTCTTCGTTCAGGGGTTCTGCCAGACCCCCTAATGGTACTGTCACCCGCAAATTCTCCAACATCTTCCGACTTTAAAATTTTTACTATTAGAGACCCTGCAAAACTCCATTTAAATCCTGCTAAATCCACCCCAATTTTGGCCTTGCACGCCCCAAATTGGAAATCCTGGCAGAATCACTTTTTTTAAAAAAAAATTATTTAGAGGAAGTCAGTTTAATATGAGCAGGACGAAGCTTATACACACATATCTTCCACGTGCATTGCGCAAGAGCGAAACAACGAAGTTGGTAGCCTTGTTTGGAGTTTCGTGGTTGACGAGAATGGAGCCCAAGCTAGTGTGCTGCTATTGTTGTGTAATAAAGGAGAAGTTTAAAGGTACGTACAATTAAAAAAATGTATACTTGTTGAGCTATAGTTAAATCAGGGTAATGGAAAATAAGCTACAACGAGATATCCATTCGTTATACAAAATATATCACTTAAGTTATAGCCAGTTCCGTCAAGGAACACAACGCCAGTCGTTTGTTCACTTCTTTGTGATAAACAGAGTTGCAAACTACAGTGCATTAAAAAACCACTAGCAGTCGGTGAAATATGAGCTTTTAAATTAAGTTTAATATGAGCATGTACACATTTACTGAAAACAATGAGGTAACTATCTTGGCACTTCTAGTTTTACAAAATCTGGAGTTCTTCAAATAGATCACCATACTGAATTACTAATAGTTAATTATACAAAATACGATATGTCCACGCCAAAACATACTGCCTGTGTGAGTAATATTGGAATTTTTAAATCACTAGCTGATTTAGTTGGTGCGGGGTGAATAAAATATGTTGGCAACAGTCATCGGAACTCTCACCAATACTCAATTCCGCGTGGCGGACTGCGCTTCCAACGTTGGGAGTGCTGCGCACCCTTTATCGTAACCAGACATTCTGGGGGGCTGTATGCGCCCCCATGGTGAATATCTTCCCCATACACCCCCACGGGGGTGCGCCTTCATAGTTTCAGTGGTTTGGAAAATGCGTTTTGGGGCGGCCATTTTGAATTAAGATGGCGTTTTTTTTTTAGCGTTTTCTTATATTATCGTGACCTAATCGTGATGGAACACTTTTATGGAAAATTCCTTATCTCTAGCTCAAACGATGTGGAAAATGTTTTTGGGGCGGTCACTTTGAATCCAGGGTGGCAACTGATATGATAACTTCCCACACGGGTCTATTATCTGATCACGTGCGAAAAATCATTCCAATCGGTTAAGCCGCTTTGGCGTGATGAAAATACCAACATAGGTACAGGACAAAGAACTAGGCGAAACTAAAGTTAAAAAAAAAATCCACTTCTGAGAGACATAAGACGAGTAAAACAATTCCCATGTAAATCAATGGAAAGGGAACACCAAGATAGCAGAGGTGATCAACACCGTTAACACCGGCATTTCTTGCTGTGTGAAAATATTCAAAACAAATTATAACTTCTTTTAATATTTTTGTGCACTGAACAATTATTTAAAGAAGAAAACGTCTTTATGTTAACAAAGAGAGACGAACAATTCCATTTCGTCGCGCTCTCTTGGGATATCTTCATGCGTCTACTGGGGAACGGCCCACCATTTATGAAAGATTGTGTTTAAAAAACTGAATAACTATTTATAATAACAACGTAGATGATACTGTGACATAAAAAGTTATTCTTAAACAGAGATGTTTCACACTTAGTAGAGCACGAAATGATATTGATGCCAGTAAGCCAAGAACATAATTAGCAATTAGTAGCCGTTTAAGTAAGAGTACAATGACTGAACTTGCATGTGCATACGAAGAACGCAAGAGCATTATAAATTGAGATACGAGGTCTAGCAAAAAGTCCTGTCTGTTTTACATGTAAGTTAGCTTCAACTCTACGCGTCGTGATCGAATTTTGGATTGCATCAGTGACGTAATTAGCAGGTGGGTCCAGACGATCTCTGGAATTTTGATTTCATGTAAAATTATTGTAACTTTAGGGGCAAACGTTTTTATTTTACGTACATTTCATAGTCAAAAAACAAACCTATTTCATTACCAATAACTGGTCCAACCACCCTTGGTTCAATCGGTGATGTTGCGGACTTGGGATTGGCACTGGGGAGGCACGTGCGCTCCAGCCCCGCTGCCGGTTATCCTCACAGAGATTTCCCCAGAGTTTCCAGATTCACCAGGCGAATGCAGAGATAGTACCTCAGCAAAGGCCTTGGCCGTTTCTTTCTTCAACTCTTTCACGGAAGTGACTGACAAGAGACGCAAATGTTTATACTCAAACTGACCATACACCCCCTCTCCCAATTCCTGGACCCCTTCCAAAATTATTTTTTTAAGCATGTCCTTACATCGCAGCATTCATTTTTTTTTTCTTGAATAGCCGTGGTCTAGTGGTTAAGACTCGGACTCTGGATTAGATTTGCAGGATCGAGTCCTACAGCCGTCCACACTGACGAAGCTTTTCCAGGGTGTCCTTCAGTTTCACCAGGCCAATACCGGTATGGTATATGTGGGCCAAGGTGGCTCAATTGGTAGAGCACCACCTCTTGTGCTAGGGGTCGTAGGATGGGCATGTGGGCTTGCTGGTGGGCAAACACCGTGTTCGTGGGTTTCCTTGGGGTTCTCCCGTTTCCTCCCACTTTCTTCATTCCACCAATTCATCCCATCATCATCAATCCGGCCTGAGCCAAAGTTGCCTAAAGGCATTCAAATTCAAATTCAAACCGGCATGCTAGCTTCAGAAAGGCCCCTGACCGCTACCTTTCCTCGCAAGAGCACTCCCTGAAGAACGACATCCCTCAGATATGTGACAGGTTTAGGTTATAGCTGTTGGTATGGACCAAAAATGTAAACCAAATCGAGTAGATCGTAACGACTTAGATCTTACTAGTGTTACCCAAAAGTATCTTGTTACTCACAGATAGGCAGACACGATAAATTAGTCTTTTTTCGATGTTCCAGGCCAATGAAAGTGATCGCATCTGACTCAACAGTTAAGAACTCAATGATATAGCTTAAATTCATTTCGGTCCTATCCAGTTCGCGAGGAAGTGAGGCATAGCTCTTTATTCAAGAGATACAATTCAACATGTGTAAAAAATTATGGTCATATTAAGAATATTTATAAAAAGCCATCGTTAGAGACAAACACTTCAGGTCACTCAGTAAAAACCACAGCGTCTACCTAAAATACAAGTGTGCCAAGCACTGTGGTTTGTTTTCACTTTCACATGGTTAATTTTCTCCCCTCCAGCCCCAGTCCCCTCGTAAGTTTAGATTTCCTTTTTATTATCTGGTAATCTTTGGTTAGTTCAACTCCTCTTTTATTGAGGACCATAAGAAGGGTTTCAAAATCAGGGCCTTGACCATCGATTTCATCACATCTTAACTGAACAGTGTGTGTGTGTGTGTTTAGAGGGAGAGGTAGAACGGAATACGTCATAACAAGCAGAAGAACTAGTTTTCTACACAATAATTACGGCAAAATAAGAAAAATGTAAAGGAACGCAATATCAACTTAACCTAATTAGTACTACAAAGAGCCAACGACCGTAACGAGAACATTTGTTCGTGAACTGTCGAAGAAACACGAAAATAAACAGGATATATATATATATTTAGAAAACTGTTTTACATGACTTTCCGATAAAGATTTATTTAATAGATTTACAGATTTATTTTCCTTGAAAATGTAATAAAACTCAAAACGTCAAGATTATTATCACTGGACACTACAAAGCAAAACTACATTGAGTAGGTACTGTTTCGTTTTCTCAAGTCTTCCAGAAGACTCTTCGTTAACTTATATTTCTGGGCAATGACTTCAATCTGTGTTCTAAGTCAGTCAGTCAGTCAGTCAGTCAGTCAGTCAACCTGTGTTCTGAGCAGTGTTCTATAAATTATAAATTACAAAGGGCCAGGAGCGTAGCCAAAATTTCATTTCGGAGGGGGTCCACCAGTTTCTTTTGGGAATCCAGTCTTTGTTTGTAGATGTAAAAAAAAACAAAAAAAACACCTAAATACACACTAATTTTACAAAAAAAAAAAAACGAAGGTGGGCGGACGCCCTGAATCCTCTCCCTGACTGCGCCACTGCGAAAAGCGGAACCCTAAAACTTGTGGTTGCTGATAAGTTTCAACATACTACCTGTTTGGGTAGAAATAGGAAGATTTTATCCCTGGTTGGGATGATATTCGGAATGAACAACCAGAGATGAAATCCTCACGCACTAGGGAAAATCCCCGGCATCCCCCCTTCCGGCAAATCGAGCACTGCCTCTGAGGAACGACTTTCCTCAGTGAGTACTCTTTCGGGGCATGGAGGAAGAAGTAACAGTTGGGGACAGTCTACGTACGATACCAGCATCCGTCAGGTGAAACTGGGGGAAAACTCTCGAAAAACTTAATCAATACGGCTGCCAGCAGGCGAACCTGCCTTCCTCTCCACATAAACGGTGTTGATCATTGTCGTATTTCGTAAGAAATATTTAGTTACTCGAGGGCAAATGATGAAATGGTACCTTTAACTCACGTTCTGGCTGACTTCTTCTTGCATCCTTGTCCCTCCCCTATCCAGGCCTGACCTTAGATGCGTAATTAATTAATTCTATGCCTTAAGAAAATCGCAAGTTCATAATCGCAGT
>JAGDQP010022012.1:0-14509 GCA_022664845.1 Lepisma saccharinum
TGTAGTTCTCATTCTGTCTGTCTGTCTCTTTCTCTCTCTCTCTCTCTCTCTCTCTTACACATACACACACGAACACAGAGCAGAGAATTCGGGACGGGCGTAAGCCATAGTGCTGTTACCGCCCATAAAATTCATTTTACCATTTTACAGAGCAGAGTGATTAGTATGTTTCAGTGTCTTGATAACATAGGCCGAGCGGACTTAGCTCAGTTCGAAGAGCGCGTTGGCTTAGCATTCGGAAAGTCCTAGGTTGAAATACAGGTCCGGCCAACCTGACTGACGTTTTTCCTGGATTTCCTCAGACACTCCAGGCAACTGTTGGATTGGTACCTTGAAATAGGGCCTAAGTCGATTTCTTATTTTGTTATTCTTAAAATACCCAGCATAAAATTGCCTCTGAACTGTCGAACCTTTCCTTTGTCCGCCATCCAGTGTCACCAGTCATTTACCCAGCATTTGCGACAACTTGTAACTCAGAAAGGAAGCCGTAATCCGAGTTTTTGTGCATAGACTTTCTTATTTATTTTTGTGTCTACTTTCACATCCCAGGCGTTATAAAATGTATTCTGTAACAACCTGTATGACGAAGTTTACAGAAATGTATTAACTGCTTCCACTACGCCTAGTGGTCAACACCATGTCGCGTATTCTGACTGAGAATCTGGGCTTCTGCTAATCTAAAAATACTTAATAAGCAAATAATCATTTTATTAATTATTATTATTATTAATTGCATATTATGTATTATTAAGGCTATTATTAGTAGTAGTATTAGTATAATGTATATTTAAGACTAGCGGTAGCACAGATTCTGAGTCAGAATATGCCACTGGTCAACACGATTGCTTTCAGTGCTGTAGTACTGCAGTGGGTTCGGTAGAGCACTCTTGAACGTTAGTGGTTCGAATTCAGCTTGCATTTGTAGGTCCCGATAGCCTCGGTGGTGATATGGAACGTTAGACTGAAAGAAACCAAATGCATTTAATACGTTTCCAGTTTTTTCTTTTTCTTTTTTAGGAAACTACATCTCTCATCACTAAAAAAAAGATTCGTTCTTTGCATCGAATAATAAAACTGCTCAATATGTGACAGAAGTGTGCAGATTGTGCTTCCTGAAGTGCTATAAAAGTGTTCCAAAATCGCATGTACTCTAGAAGTGTTCTGTTTTAAAACATATTTTTCCATTTCATTAATAAAGCGCTATTGGAACACTTTTGGAGCACTTTGGAAACGCTTTAGTCGCATATATTTCCTTTAAAAGTGTGCCAAAAGTATGGGAAAAGTGTTATATTTTTTGCAGTGTACTAGTATCCGTTGAGAGTATCCGTCAGATTTTTTTTTGATGCGCCTGTTTTTTGTTTTATGAAATATCAAAAAGTCAAATGTTCAGTGGTTTTAGTTTACAAAATTACTTATTAATCAGCAATGCTAGAGAGCTCATTTTAAAGTTCTTGTAATAAGCTTTCGTCTGGTAAGATGCTTGAAGGGGATGCACTAAATTTTGCACCACCACCCCCTCGAAGAAAAAATAATTAAAAATCAATTTTCTCAAAATCCGGCATCTCCAATTATTCAAAAAATTCTTAAATGATGGTCATACCTTCCTAGACCTACTATGAAAATTGTAATTTAAGATTGTGAGATATAAAATATTTTCGTCTTATGACTGGGAAAGAAAAGGCATTAGCTGTTCACATTAAGATAAGAATCCGTTGGCAAACTTTGTATTTCTTAGTGATTTTAGTAATTAATGACTTCGGCCCGTCTTGAGATGTTAAGTTTCTAAAATCAACAAAAATCCGTGCCCCAGTCGGGATTCGGACCGAAACCCTGGAGTTGCTAGCCTGACGCCTAAGACCGAACGGCAACGAAGGTATTGAGAATTTGAATTATTTATGGCGTTTAGCGTTAGTCATCTATGGCTCAGGCTGGGATAGGGTGGGGAAAGGAAGCAGTAAGAAACAGTCAGAGTTTAAGTTCAAGATACAAAACCGATATTTTCCGGGTGTCACTTTGGAAAACCCTTGGTCCACATTAAGTTAATTTTATTATGAACTGGTATATAGAGGAATATGGATGAACATATGTATCCTGTTAGGGCACGTAATATTCGAATCGAGACCCGGATCCGTATCTTGGAAATAGAAACTGAGGACTCGGATCTGGTTCTTGAAACCGGGTACCAATATTCTGGATCCTGGTACCCGGTTTCAGAATTCAGATCCGAATCCTTAGTTTCAAATTCCAGGATACCAATCCTGCTCCCGGTTCCAATAATAAATAAAATTCTTAATGTGAACCTATTGTTTCTCGTCAGTCGCACCAAGCAAATATCTGGTTAGTATATTAAAGTTAAACTCTAGCCGACATATTACTGCATCCTTTCCCTTCCTTATCCCAGCCTGAGCCATAGATGACTAACGCTAAAAGTCATAAATAATTCAAATTCTCAATAATTTGGTAGCCGTTCGGTCTAAGGATACCAACTCCAGGGTTCCGGGTCCGAATCCTGACTGGGGACACGGGTTTTTGTTGATTTTAGAAACTTAATTTCTCGAGACGGACCGAAGTCATTAATTACTAAAATAACCAAAAAATACAAAGTTTACCAAAGGTATTTTGTCTTAATGTGGATCGCTAATGTCTCTTCTTCCCCAGGCATATGACGAACATATTTTATATTTGATGACCTCATTATCGTCCCAAATTACAATTTTCATGGTAGATGTAGGGAGGTATGACCAATATTTAAATTAAAAAATCGAGATACCTGATTTTGAGAAAATCGATTTTTAACATTTTTGGGGTACACAATTTTGAGTAACTCCATGGAGCATCATACCAAACGAAAGCTTATTACAAGAGCTGTAAAATGAACTCTTTCCGAGCTCTCTAGCATCAACCATTGCTGAGTAATAAGTAATTTTGTAAACTAAAAACACGGAATATTTAAATTTTTTAACTTTCAATTTTAAAAAAAGAAAAAACAGGGCGTCGAAAGTCTAAAAAAATATTTCTTTTTTTAATGTTCTCAATGGATACTAGCAATGGACCCAAAATCATAAGAATCTGAGAGGGTGAGGTAGAATTTTGTTAAAAAGTGTGTTTATTGCACATGGAATGACCCATTAACGTCCTATCAACGAAATCAAATTTTCGTTGGAATATAGGTTGAAATTGAATGTTTTTTCACTCAATAAACAGTTTTGCACTCAATAGACAGTTTTAGAGGATTTTTTTAGGAAGAAAAAAGAGTTATTTTGATTTTAAAGGACTTGTTTCGTCTACATGTGACGGATTACACTATGTAACACATTTAAATTTGGTCTTGTCCTTTGGTTTGAATGTGAATTTCGAATTTGACACTGACAAGACATTACACACGAACATTGGATAATTATCCAACACTCACTATAGCCTCTTAAAGACCATACTGACTAGTTCTTTCACAGAAAAAAGAAAAAAAAACATCTAGGGTTGTAGTTATGGATTTACAAGACTGTAGCTATCTTTCCGCCATAGAGTGCAGTCTACTGGGCATAATTTTATGCGAACCCCCCGACAAAATTATTGAATTTCTCAAAATTTGCCCAGTGGTTCCATTAGTCATAAATAACAACATATTAAAAGTCCCCGACTCTCTCGTGTAAGCATTATCCAGTATGGCCGCCGCTGGGACAAGCCATGTATAAAATATTTATCTGAAGTAATGACGGATTCCTCACCTCAAAACAAGAAGAAAAATCATTTGAAGTAAATTCGAAATATGCGTAGTTTCGGAACTTAGGCGCCCAAAGTTAGTACGGCATCCTCACAAGTGACATCATATCTCGACAAATAATGACGTAAGCAGTGTCGATGTAACGAATCACAATTGAAGTAGTATGCAATATACTGCTATGCATCTGAGTAGTATTGGAGAGAGGGTGTCACATAGGCATGTTTTTACGTGAGCAATAATTATTGTTCTATGTATATTGCAAAAGGTATATGGCACCATTGTAGTACACTTCGTGAACTAACATGTGGGACCACTATTTCGAAATCTACCACAAATTGTGTTTCATCGTTTACTCGTCAGTATTGCCAGCTTATGATAACATATACTGTAATATCACAATAGCTTAAATAAGGTTTAACGTATCTTCACCAAAGTTTGCAAGATTATTCTTCTACATATTGCAAACACGATGTTTGGGAACTGTACTCCCTTCCTATACTCCAGTTATTAGCGTTACCAAAATTCATTGTAAATCGAGTTTTATCAAAGCTTCTGCAAGAATTTCTATACCATTCTACGTATACCGATCAAACTGGCATATCCTAGGAAAATAACTTGGTGACGGTCCTCACCCACCAAACATCCAAGATGTCAGTCAGTGTTGCCAACCAATAAAATTGAAGTTCTGCAAAGGCTTCCACACTTTGGTAAACTTTATTTTTATATGGGCCAGTTTAGTAACTTTGGACTTCGGCCCGTCACGATTTGCCTTTAGCTGTTAAGTGTTAAAATCCACACCCATGCCCCTGCCGGGACTCGAACCCGGGACCGTTGAGTCGGTAGCCTACCGCCGCAGACCGCTCGACCACCCGGCCGGCAGGCTTCCACACTGTTCAAAGTATCTGCACACCCGTGGATTAATAGCAATTCTACGGAAGAATAGCTTGTGCGTCAGCGTTTGTTTATTTCACCCTCTTCCAGTCTACTGTTCTTTCCTTGCATTTATCCTCTATGTGTATAACATTCAACATCAGGATGTTTGTGTGTGCTATTTGTCTGAACCGTGTACAATTCTACACCGAAATTTGGCACAAATATCCTTCGGACTTACAAGGATCAACTACCACATTAAAAGGTTGACACCCCCCCTCAAAGGAGGGAACGGGGGTGTCCTTTCAATCAATTAATAGACCGTGATTGTCAGATGTGTCTGAGCAACCAATAGCATAATGTAGTTTGCTGGGTTGACTACCTTCAAGTGGGCAAATATGGAAATCCTTCCTTTCAATTCATTAGCAATGACTATCCTACTTGTTACATTTCTTTCAGTTCACTATGTTTCGTGTTGTCCTCAAATCTTGCAACGTTAATTTAATCATTTCAAGACGTCATACAATGATGAAATTTTGCACACTTGTGACAATACAATATTTCATCGTTTCTTTCATATATTTCTATATATTTTATATTGTAAAAGCATATTTAATTATTATTATTTTTTAATAGGAACTTCTTTATCCTAAAATAAATAGTTGACTGCAATGATGTTGAATGCAATTGCAGAACACTTCAGGATTAGGGTCACAAAACATTAGCCTGAGGAAAAGTACTCGAACTTCGAAATAGCTTTTAAAAAAATCTTTTTAAAGACATACTTTTCTTAAACAATTCGTACCGAAAAGTAAAATATAATGATTTTGTTTATGCATGACTAAAAAGAAAAGAATGGGGCGCACTCTCATATACAGTCACTTTAAAAATTCTTGAATTGGGGCGCCCCATTCTTTTCTCTTTAGTCATGCATAAACAAAATAATTTTTGTTTTTACTTTTCAGTACGAATTGTTTAAGGAAACTATGTCTTTAATAAAAAAAAATCTTATTTTTTTGGTTCAACACGGGGGGCCGCAGAGATAGGGGAAAGGACATGGGTGGATTTGCTGGTGGCATGAGTGGTATTGTCCCCAGTCATTTCAGGATATAGGAGAGGGACCGTTTAGGGCAATTACTTTAAGGGTGGAAGTTATTCCAGGGATTCTCATAATCGTTCTGAAATAACTGACGGGTAATGCCGCCCATGCGCCCCCAATAAATGCGCCCAAGAGAAAGGGAACAAAAAAACCTGTAGAAGCTGCACAAATGGGCTGCCAAATCAACTAGTATTCATATATTCTTATACGTGGAGGTCTAATACAGCTAATAGATCACCCGGGTTAAACCTTTCTTCCATTGAACACATCAATTATAAGTTTTTGATTTCGACGGTTAGTTTAACCACATAAAAGTTTTCTTTTTAGTTTTCCAAAACTAACGTCGACTGGAATATTATTATTCTTAATCTCACCAAATCATAAATAGAGTTTTAGGTATTTTGGGAGCGTGTTAAATTCAATTACAATATTTACACATAACGACAAGAACCAAGCACTACTGAAATTTACACACTTGTATCAATACGGTAAGAGTAAAAAAACATCATTTATAAAATAGTTTCGTAAATTCCACTCGTATTAATAATCCACTCATATCCCTAGAAAAATTACGCTAAATAATGTGCTTAAAAATCACATATTGGCGGTGATCTAAAAGTGGTTTACAAGTTGTGATTTAAAATCACGAATTTGACAGTGATCACCTGTTTTTATAAGAATGATCATACTTTTATGTTTAGATAGTTTCCAGCGTCTAACATATTCACCTCTAAATACACTTCTAAGTTTGGTATTCATTAGAACATAAGTTAGAAGCGGAAACATGTTCATTTCTGCTCATGGGTTTTGAACGAGAACGGAAACGAATTTAAGATATATTCAGGGGATTAATGCAGTTGATGAAAACGGAACAAGAAATAGAAAAGATACGAACTGCGACCAGAAAAATATATTATTTACACATCAATAAGAAGCTTTGCCAGTTTAAGTTAATGTGTCTTTTCTAGACTAAATGTGTGCCTTCTTTCGATTCGTGTTCATCGTCAATAAAGCATAAATGTGTGTTTAATAACACTTTGAAAAAAAAAGCATTAAGTCACTTTGTTGACCATTTTTCATTGTTATTATTCGTCAGAGTAATGCATAAATATCATGAAAATAATGTGTACTTGACAAATAAATAGTGTGAATAAAATTATAATCCTGACATATTTGTTTTTCCTGTATTCTTATATAGTTGTAAAACTACAGTTTTATTTTAGTTCGTTTCCTCAAAACTATCTTCCACTTGTAAGACTCGAAGACACAAAGTTGTCAAATTTTGCACATTAGCATTAAGGTCTAAGGTTTCTATGCACAAAATATGATCATATTGTGTCACATATATTTCGAAATATGTATTAAAGATTACCTCAAACTATTTTATTCGTCAATGTTATTTATACTTCTTGGCTTCTGAGATTCAGAAATACGAATACAGAGAAGCTAATTTTAATAGCTTCATATTAAGGCATCGGCAAGGAACGACAAGATGTGAAAATAGATTTAAACGAATGTGCACGTACCTTCTTTCTGCAACCAATTCTTTGCAATATTAGATGTCGAGGATTTGGCAATTCCTTTTTCTTGCTCCGTGAAGACCACACAACTGTCAGCTAAATGAAGAATTGGATGTACAGCGGAAGATTGGAGCGGAAACAAAACCTCTGCGCTTCTGAACAAATATATTTCATGCAAGTTCTCAGTTTGAAATGATGATGTTCTGTGTGTCGCTAAGTACTGTGGGTAAGTGTACAAAAACTATCAATAACATCACACAGAGCTGTAGAATATGCAGCGAACCAGATAAGGATTTATTCACGTTTTATAATTTCAAGATTCTGTTGAGTCATCGGTGAAATATCATGGTTACTGCACTATAAAGGGTGATATTGTAATGGACAATGGCAGCTACACTATTGTGTACACGTCCGTAGTCGCAAAAATATTTTTAACGCAATAATGTATTTTTGATGAGATCGTGTTATTCAATGTACACAATATTGTGAAATGTACGGAAGTTGATATATATATATATATATATATATATATATATATATATATATAAAACAATTATTCAATATGAGATTCGATTGCAGGAAAATGGTATTTCAGCTGTTTCTCCGTGAATTTTTGTCCTTCCCACTGGATTTAAATTTGATGGAAATATGTTGTGTACAAGTAATTGCTTGATAGAAATTGAGAATAATTAATATAAGGTTAAACAAAGCAACGCGAATTAGTCAGAATTAATGATGATCAAATCCCCAATGCTTACTACTACTAACAATGGTAATGAGTGTTGTGACTGGAATTCTCTCTCCAACAATTGGCAAATTTCTGATGGTAATTAAAATTAGTAACATATTTGCAAAATTCCGTCTTGTCCAGTAGCGGCGGAAATGGGGAGGAGTGAGCAGTACCACCGCCCCGAATCCCAGTTGTCGAGGTCCGAGGGCACTCCCGCCCCACAGTGGGACGAAATTTAAAAATAAACTGTGACAAAATCCCAAAATTCGAATTTAAAAATAAACTCGAAAACTATTTTATGTTGTAGTTAAATGTCCAATCGACACTAAACTACTTCGTTATTAATTCGGACATGCATAATCATTAGTGCATGTGCGCCTTTTTTTTCAACGTTTTTGGAATACGTTTATGTACATTTTCTGACTGCAGCTGCCATTGAGGCAAATAATTTGTTGATTACGTAAAATTTTGGATGATGTTCTCAATTTCATCGAGACGCACAAATAAAGGCAAGAGAGAGCAAGTTCTTATTTTTCTTTAATACAAAGTTTAGGATAAATACTTTCAGGGCATCCAATATTTAGCTGCCACTAGCTGCAACCTTCTACGTAAAACCTCCCCAAACGCGAGAAAACGCGTTGCGCGCGAAAATACTTGGCAATGATGCACATAGAACCCGCACCTTCTATGAATGAAAGATAGCGGAGAGGTGAAGGATTGGTTAACAGTAGTAAGAAAGTAGTGGAATGGCGTGGAATGGATAAACCCTGAGATCTTGTGAACAAATTGTAGAAATTTCTAAGTCTTACTAATGCGTAAAGTGTGTGACTGCTTATTACATAAAGTACAAATGATGTGCTAGTATTTTCCGAGTCTTACGCACACAGCGTACCTGAAATATTACAAGAGAAGATACAAGTCAGGCATCCACTTCCAAACGGGTTACGGGTCCTCCTGCAAATAGTTTGAAATTGAGATATTGGTATAGTTGAGTTCGGTTCATCACTTCGAACACATCAGTAAGATTTTGGGATTCCAAAAGTCTTCAAATGAAAGAAATCAATTAACAATAAAAGTTGTATATAATTATTATATCTCTTCCAATATTATTTTGCAAAAGTAAAATATTGGTAAATTGCTGCCTTCTCCAACTATTTTTAAGATATACATACATGAAACTTTTTCCTAGCGTTTAAAATTAGAACTGTAATAAGTGCTTGGGTCAGTTTCCTAACATTTATGGTGCATGAACAAGGACCCGTTTTGAAATAGATGCCTGTTACGATAATTGTCAGCCACTGTGTTTCCTTTACATATCTGTAGTTTACTAATTATAACTTTTTGGTTGCGTTTGTTTTGGTGTGGTTTGAAGTACATTTTTATGCGTTTTATTATTAGTGTTGATAATTATTTTTATACAGTATCTAGAAATTACATTTGCTTCCAAACGAAACAAGCTGGTTTCGATATTATCAACAACAAAGGTTTGGACCTGGGGAGACCTCATTAACCCATTTAATTTACCTCACAAATCATGATAGCCGAAGTTATGAAGAAATCTTGTGTGATATAAACAACCTGTTAAATAGCTGTTTTTTTAGCGCTTTCGTCAAGATGAAACATACTATATACCGTATACTACGTAAATGTGAAGCAGATAGCACACCTATAATCCCTTGACCAAGATCCGATTGAAATTTCCTCAGCGTTCAGACGATATTAATTTCGCCATGTTCCACTGTGCGCCGATCGCCGACACAAGTAATAATCGCTCGTTAAGATAAATCAGTAGAGCACCTCGATGGTGGTCGGTGACGCAATAACTATGCAGTCACATGACTCTTACATGTGTGCTTGTCTGTAATCGGATGGTTGAAAAGCATGTCTCCCTCAATATTCATTATTATGCATAGATTATAGCGAGTGAAGAAGAAGTTCTCAATCTTGGCTAGTGAGTTCCCCGCGAGCCCCCAGTTTCCCATGGGGCTCATAATAATGGGGAAGTAGGATATTACAGCCAGTAGTATTATCAATCTGCACTCACGATTGTTTTCGCGAAAGGGCCTCAATTAAGTTTACTTGCCTCGAACCCCAGCCTCCCTCACTCCGCCACTGGTCTAGTCTAGAACTTTTGGAGGCGAAATGAGTCAAGCACCATATTTCTGGTTTAAATAATAACATTTTGCTCTGAAATTCCGGAAAAAAATGTACCTTGTAACTCTACAATTTCTCAGATAACTGAATATTTAAAATAATAAGATGTAGTTCTCCGATAACTGGTTCTCCATCTGAACGCAGGTTTTAGCAAGTTTTGCTATCATATGGTCCGTCATTTTCAATTGCACTTTAGTTGCAAAACATTATCATTTGTGCAACTAACATGAAGAATATTTAACAACATTTGAAGATAAATAAAATCTCTCTCTCTCTTTCTCTCAAAATATTTTTACCTTATCTTTCAAAATCATGACCAGAGTACAATATTTGAAAATTAAAAAAATAAGTAATAATAATGAAGAAACTCTCCATACTCATAAATCATAATTTGGAAAATGAGCGTAGAAAATTCAAAATAAGCAATCAGGAAAATTACTATCTCTCGGACTTTTACATTATCTTCTTCCGGCTAGAATAAATTGAATGTTTCAATTCGCGTTCTACTTTTTCTCGACCATTGTGGACCTGTTGAAGGAACAAATTCGGTCTATAAACAGCTAGTACTATCTTCTTTATTGATAAGACACTACTTTCTTTAAAATATGTAACAGGAATTAGGAATTTAAGTACTCACACAACAAAGTAATACACTATATAATTCTTCCAATGAACTGTCTTCTAAAATCATATGGAACAGAAACAAGAGCTTACTGGATTGTATTGGTTTTGAATGAAAATGTGCTTATTTCAGGTCGTAAATACAGTTCTTTTATCCGTTCCAACTCATATTATGAATTTTTGAGAATGTTCGTGCTATGTAGAGTTATGTTTATAGAACTACATCCAAAATCTAAACGGTTTCGGGAGCATAGTATTTAATAATAACAACAACCATTTTTTCCCTAGAAACGAAGTGAAATTTGGCAGCACTCTACGATTTTATTATAAGAAAAAATACGTCTAAAATTATCATGTTGATCGTGGTGTAATGAATTAACAAAAAGTCATCAGCGGTGCCGTGCATGAGTAGTGTCAGGAGGAAACGAGATAATTAATAATATTTATAGAATCACGAGTTAAGATCAAACTGTTCTGTTAGCTCTTAGTGGTTAAACTTATGCCAGTATAGCTTGGTTCACGTTGCATCAAGATGTATTTGATAGAACAGGACTCAGAACTGCTATCGTCCCACAAGTTTATTACATATTAGCTATGAAATAGTGATGGTAAACACTTTATAAAAAGCTTAAAATGGAATAATACATATTTTGGATAACCCAGGAAGATATATATCCAAACAAATTTCAGTGGCGGCTGGTGGCTGAGAAATTAGATGGGGCAGTAAACGTCTTTTGCATTACGACTATCATTCAAATTTGCAACGTAACCCTTCTTCCGTATCTAGATTCTGAATCTTTGTGCTTACATTTCTTACTTTGTCCATGATAGAAGGATAGAGGATAGCGAGAGCCTTAGTAACCAAAGGCACCATTCAGATTACCACCTCTGTCTATAAGAAATCGGGGAAATTTCCAGCCAGAGTGATTGTCTTTCTCAACATTTTTTTTATACGTTCCAAGATAAACCAACAGAAGGTAATCGAAATAATTAATAACAGAAACATATTGTTCCCTTTTTATTTGTAATTGAGTAAATACAATAAAAATCAAACAGTTTCTTTTTGAAAGAATTACATATAAGCAAACTTTCATTTCAAAATTTAAAAGTAGACAACTTCAACATAACTACTTACAACGTAAGGTACATATGTATTGTAGATTCATCTGCTTCACAGGACGACAGCAATAAAAACATTAGTTTCTTTTTCGTTGTCAAGAAGAGGGAACCTTTAAGAGCATACCAAATAGTTCCAAGCACGGTGCAAACACTACAGTTCCTTAAGATTGGGAGTGTTCCCTCCGCATTTTTCAGTATGCTATCAATCCGCCACTGTCAGGAACAGGGAGTTTGGCAAACTGGAGGGTGAATACGGCTATTTATATCAACGATAAATTCACTCATAATAGTAATATTCATTCAAGTGTATAATAAAACAGGTGCATAAATGCTAACGGAAGGGCTAGCAGATTTTATGTACACAAACCGCTATTGATAAAATTATACTTGGCATTATATCTAAAAAAATTTTTGTCCACGTCTAGTTTGTAGGGACTTCTTTATTCCTTCCAATATAGGAAAGCATCACATGAAATTTGTTTTCATTCTGCTAAATCCCTGTTCTAAGGACAATAATTTAAGTTTCTTTATTAAAAGTATAGTTTGGTGATTCTCTTCATTAGAATGAACAAAAAAAATTTATCGACTTATTTCTGGAAATAAGCAATTTCGAGATATAATACAAAATATACATTTGTTTAGTGTCATTTTATTATCCACAGTTTGTAGTTGTTTATAATCACTATTAGACATAAATATATAATAAATCGACCATTTGGAAAGGAATATTACGTTAAACTAGATTGACACTTACTATTAATGTTTATCTAATTATGTCTAATATATGTCTAATTAACAGTATTAGAAGATGGTTGTTATTTCAAAAGAATGTACTTTATCTAGGGTTTTAGCAGCATGCGCTAATGCAAAGTTTATGCCTAAAGTTTTAAAACGCCTTTGGAAACAATTGCTTCTTATTTTTAGCTACTTAAGAAATTTACCCTTGTATTCTCTATTTTTAACATTTTTACTCACAAAATTTAAACATCTTTATTGAGGAACATATATTTTCCCTAGTCATTATGCTTGTGCTTCTGTATATTTGCTTATTCTTGTTAATTTTTTGTTAGTTTTATTGTTGTTATTATTATCTTGTTGTAAAATTCAATATGAAACTGTAAAATTATGATATCTCTTATAAATGGAACTTGGTCCTGTAAGTTGATGTAGAAAATAAATGAAATCAAACACTTTCCTTGAAAAGCTAAGAAAAATTATTTACGTCAATTCGTTTTCCCACCGACGAATTATGTGTCAACTACGGTTGTGTTTCAAATAGTTAGACACACTCCAGAAAATTCCAAACTTTCTGTTTTGTATCTAATTACAAAGGCATACATCATCTAATATTATGGTGAAATTACTAATATTTCATCCTGAGCTTGTGTACATTACAATTCAAGTACTTGCATCACTCTTGTACCGCAGATGGCATCATTGGAGGGGTATTTTAGCAGATCATGTTTAAGTTATAGGTATTTTGTCTTTTGAGCCAACAAGTTAGCAGTGTAACACACTGTTCTCTATAGCTGTATAAGAATACGATATTCTTAACTTCAAAAAGTTGTAGTCAACCATTTTAAAGCGATTTTAACGTGATTGTTTGTATGTTTAACATTTGTTGTGATGTTCTGTAATTTCGACATAATGGGGAAGGCCAGAGAGACTTTCTCGCATAAAGTTAAAGTTGAGGAAGGCCTTTTGGAGGAAGGAAGATATACACAAAGACTAATTTCTTTTCCAGCGATTATATGTAAAAGTATGTACGTAGAATCTGTGTTTATGATGGAAGAAAAGCAAACACATCGACAAAACAGGGTTGGAAGGAGTGGGCGAAAACGGGATCTGTCTTCCGCATTAAAAGCTCAATGCTTTGGCTTGGCTCTGAGGAGCAGTAAAGCCATTTTAAAGACTTAGGCATAAGCATGTCTGGTTATAGTGCAGGAATTCATCCCGAGAGTGTTACTGGATCTCGTTGCTTAGGAGGCCAAAAGTCACACCGACCAAGAAAAAAATGTACAAGATACTCCACACAGAGTACGGAGGTCCCTGGATGGTCTCGGATACTCCAGCTATACAAAGAATCGTCTCCAGTGTGCACAAGGACTAAAAATTATAGACTTTTATTGAAAAAGAGAAACTATGTTTCACTATATCTCATGAATGTTTACGATATGTTCGGCGTTTGCCTGAAGAGATGTTCAAGTTGCAATGACTGACAACTGGTTTGAACCAGTTGTCAGTCATGGTTTGGGGTGAGTCTGCCTTTGAACCTGTGACACTTTATATAGTAGAGCAAATAATGCAGCAAGGCACACACTAAGCTTTCTTCAATAGCAACTACTTCCACAAATTGTAGCCTGATTTTGTGACAACCTAATCATCTTAACAATGATGGAGCGTCCTGCCACCAAGCTAACAGTGTGGAAAAAATTTATCGATGTTAAAAAGCATAAGTGTCATGTTATAAATGAACAAGGAATTCGTTAAAAGCAATCAGAATTAATTTGAAACATATGCTGATGCAATTTTGTACAAGAAATAGCATTTAAGGAAACTGAATACTAAGTCTAATAATTTTAACACGAGTGTATATTAGAAACAACAAGAACAACAACAACAACAACAACAACACACACACACACACACACACACACACACACACACATATATAT
>JAGDQP010022012.1:14609-30986 GCA_022664845.1 Lepisma saccharinum
ACAGTGAGAGCTTCAGCTTTCCTCTCCCAACCCGTCTGGTCAGCGTGGGAGCAGTAGACCAACTCCTCCCTTCGGGGAGAGGCCTCATCCACTAGTGGATTGAATATGACTGTGATTTATTATATTATTTTACATTTATTACGGTGTTTCATTTTGTAAGGCAAGAAATAAAATCTAAAATGTTTGCAGACTTTGCTTACGCCTCGAGTCTCAGTGATGTAATAGATAGATATGCGAAATTTCAAGAAAATTAGATAATATTTAAAGGTTGCACACTTTGATCAGTTTTGTAAAAGTAGGCAAAAAAAACGATTTTTCAATGTTAATGACTTTTATTGGGAAAACTAGAAATTACAAACTTAAAATAATATTTAAACTAGACACTAAGATTAATAGGCAGTATGATAGGCAAAACATATGTTATATTAGTCAACTTTGAACGATGCAATCCCTTCTTTTGTTCTCTTGTTGACGACTTTTCTGTGATGCTCGACTACCCTCAACAAGAATTGTTTTTGTTGTTCGTTCCTGACCGATTCGTTAAACTTTTTATCAGAGCAATTCCTCTTTCTGCGGTATCATTGTCCACCTTGAGAGTGTTCACATGGGTACTTAGAGAATCACTGTAGTATTCTGTCACGTCGTGGATCCCAAACAATTCAAAGAACGTCTTTGTTTTATTAGTAACGAAATGGTTCAGGTCTTTTCCTTCAAAAACTAGGTTTTTACCCTCTAATCGTTTCATTTCTTTTTTCTTTGCAGGTTTGGTTTCTAAATTTTTAGTCATATTTTCCTTATTAGCCTGAGTAATGCAAAAAAGCCAATCCTACGTTTGTTTCTGACAGATACCAAAGGTGTCTCTTAACAACTGTGAGAGCTCTTTTTTTACGTCTGAATTTGTGTAAAAAGTGCTCAGAATTTTCATCATATCCAAATCATTCTTTAAACCCCATCAACTTACAATTGCCTCGTGCCAAAAGCGAACATATATGAGGCTGACAAAATGTGCAACCCGTTTCATTCCTTTCAATTGTCGTTGAGAAATATTCAACTGTTTAGTGAAGAGGACAATTTTAAGTGCATATATTGCCTTTGCATCCATCTTGCTTGATGCAGAGCCCGTGGGACCCTGAAACTGAAGTCGTTTTTAGACTAACCTCCTAGGAACAGAAGTGAGAGTTGTATTAACTCCTTGTAGTCTTCTCTTCGATGACTTCCGTCATTAGGACATTCTGGATGTAGTTGACCATTTTCCTTCGTTGTTCTCCTAGAAAGCTTTGAACGGGACTTTCTTCACCCAGCATTGTCGTATATGACTTCTTATCAAGTGAAGCCTACAGACTTTGGAACTTCCGAAAAATCTGGATGTTAGGACCACTTGATGGTATGCCACAACACTCCTTTTAATATTAGTTCATGGGTGTGATGACGGCAAGCCAACCACAATAATGTTAGTCCGAATTCCCTTTCAATTCTGGTACATGACCCTTGCATCAGTCCTGTATTAGATGCTGTAGTATCAAAAAACGTACTGATGATATTATCACGTAGCCCAAATCGGTCCACTTCCCAAATAACTACTTCAGCCATCTGCTCATCAGTGCCTTTCAGGGAAACATGTAGACAAGCAAATGCTCAAAATCATTACCAGTCATTAGAACTGCAACTCTATCTTCCAAAGTGTTGACACTCCCATGGGCAACTGAGGGCAACAGTTTACTATCCCAATGCAAGACGAAATGAGGAGAATTGTCAAAGAGTGACTCTTCGATTTTCTTTTACATTTTACTTCTCTTGATTGCCCGAGCTCGGTAAACGGTAGCTGGAGATACGGAAATTTTTGAAACATCGTGGTCAAGGTTCTTAGCAGTTGCTATAAATGAAGTACTTGGTTGTCGAATAGAGAGCTGTTCTCGATCCCAAGTGTCTAATCAAAGGGTTTTAATCTACGACTTGAACGTAATTTTTTCGTTGCTGGAGGCGAAACCTCGGCCTCTTTGTCACTAGGTGCTGCTGATGATGGAGATGAGTCTTCCAGTATAACTGTCTTATTGATTTCAGCGATAGCGTTGTAATGTTTATTCTTATATGAATCATATTTGTCTTCTGTTTCACCCTTCGTTCTTATTTTCGAGGCGAAAACCTTGTCTACTCCACTCATTGGTGAACTCATACGATCTTCTCTTTGTGATACGCTAGTCATGTTCATCACATTTTGCCGGGAAATGTCAAATAACTCGGCGAGATCACCTTTCCAAATCTGCCGTTTCACATTTGCTTTATCCGTGTTTCCCGATTTCTCTTTACTCAGATTTTGGTATTCTTTGTACAGCTTCTGTATATCAGCACGGACATTCTCCTCCGTCTTAACAGGGATATTTGCTTTCCGTCACACTTCCTGTAGTTTAGTACTGGTAGATTTAGCACCATCCGAAAGTGTTTCTTTCATTTCCTTGTGATGGTAAATAAAATTAAATGTACATGTTCCTTTGAAGAGAGCCGAGCTTCAAAAAACTCACCACTAGGCTACTTTTCTAGCAGCCAAATTCCTCTTTTGGTGCCCATTTTAAAGTTGAATTACCTGCAAAAGATGAAAGGAATACATGAGAAGCCCATTAGTGCAAAGCACTTCAATATTAGAAATTTCACTAGTTTGAGATAAAAGTGATCAATGTGTGCAACCCATAAATATTATCCAATCTTCTTGAAATTTGGCTTGTACAGCTTTTACAACTTTGAGACTCGGGGCATAAGCATAGTCATATGAAAATCACACCTTTGGAAAAATGAAACAACCTTAAATATATATAATAATTCATTTTCTGTGCCATTTTCACTCTTGCACATATATTATAATTTACATAACATGCTTGTGCTTCAATCAATTAAGAATGAACTGGAGTAAGAGGACAAACTTACTTATGATATTGAAATCTTAAATTGAAGCGTATGCGCGAACAAACGTCTCTGTGACACTTTTGCGTAAATGGAGTTATTTGTGAAACAATCTCTGATTTGTCCTTGATATATATTTGCACTTGGTTTGAGTATAAAACAAATGTTGTCCGTATTATGAATTCTCTGAAGGAAAATGAGCTACAAAAGCCGTGGAACAAAAGTCGATGTTACATACAGTTACCGTGAGTGAGCGCGCGCTTAAATATTGTTTTGTGTTTATAGAACAAAAGTCTATGTTACAACATACCGCGTCATCCCTCACTGCGGACAAGATTAAACTTCCTTGCTGGTTTTCTCCATATACGCGAAATGTAACATAGACGTTTGTTCTCCCATAAGCCTCATATCTAGATTATTATGACTATTTGAAAAAAGTTATTGAATATAAAAGCTCTTAACAGTCCCGTTTCAATACATTTTCGCCAGAAATAGTCATTGGAAAATATTCCAAAACTATTTTTCGGAGCTTTTGCCCATTACTGCATACACACAAAAAATACGCTCACTGAGAACGCCAGCTGCCTTCTCCAGTGGGTGCTCTTGAAGACGACCGTCGTCTAGACTGATCACGTCCTTTGTTGAACGTCCGTTGATCCATTCTCCCCATCCTTTCCTTACGTTTTCGAGACCGCTTCATTTCTATGTCCTTCAGAATTTTATCTTTCCAAAACATGGGCTCATTGTCCTTGCATATTCTATTTTCGTAATTTTCTTCAATGAATTTAAGCTTTTCTTTCAGGAAGTTGATGTGTTCTTCAGATTGAGAATTACCTTCCAAAGCCAATCTAATTTCATCATACATTACTTGGAATATATTGTAGTACCTTATATGTGCAGTTTGATAGGAAAAAGCGAATTTCTGAAAAAAACAAACAAAGAAAAAATATTTATTACATAGGGTAACTAAGGCAAATATCGCCATGTAGACAATATCGCCACTGAAGCGCATAATTCTAGTTTGTGACATGACCAACAGAGAACATGAGCTCTTCTTAAATATGAAAGTCCAATATATGTTGTCACATACGATCTTAGCTCATTGCAAGTGATAAAGAAAATGTGTTTCCTTTCAATAGTATGGGGTACAGGAATTAACAAAAATAGTCCAAAGCCTATTAACGATATCGTCACTCATGCTTGTTAGCAATATCGCGAGATGGAGATATTGACTTCTTTGCACATTACATTATTTATTTATTGAACACAACAGGTTAATAGCCTAATTGTGGTGTTCAACATACACATATGACATTTTGTACATACACACATAGGTGTAATATACATATTTGGAGCTACATGGTAACATATTCTGCATAAAGTATTCAATATTTTATATAAGAATGGAATTCTCTCATAATGTTAAATATATGAATCTCAGGACATTCTTTAAGAATACAATTATATAATGAGCACATTCTCCTAATGGGCGATATGTCCATTACTTTCGTGGTCGAGTTACTCTATGCAGTACATACATCCGTAATCCAGATAATAAGCTTTCTGAGTCGAATTTACTGTGTAAGAGTTTGTGCAGGAAAGTTAAGAGAAAATTAACTCTTCTGTTTTCAATATATTGTAGCCTGTACTTATTTACCAGGTCCAAGTACTTTTTAAATTTAGGGTATATTAAGAATTTGCTGTTAGCATTTTATATTTCTGAATATATTTGAACAGAATGGGTCACGGCTAGTATACAGAAAATAGTTAAATGCTTAATTAGAAGCATTTTATATTTCTGTTTACATGTATTCATAAATGTAACAATCTTATTAATACTAACTGGAAATAAACGAACTTGGAAAATGCTTCATGACTTAGCATTATCAACAAATAAATAGGATTGCAAATAAATACTAACAACTGCATTTATGTTAATGACAAGATGGACAGCATAATTTTAACATGAATCTGCCAAGGACTCGAAGTTGTCCAGAAACGTCTAGATGAAGAAATTACAGATTCCACTTCATAAAACTATTAACGTAGAGATGGATCCCCAGCACAATTTCCTACACATCATTAGGAACGCAAGAGATAATTACAAACTCTCAAGAGTAACTTATCCTCATAGAGTGTCGCTGAGATTTTGTGGATGTCAAAAGCTCAGAGCCCAAACATTTGTATGAAACAGTTAGATAGCACGTTTATTAAACAGGAATTGCTGGTAGAATTTTTAGAACATTCTGAGGAAACAAACACGATCTTCAAAGGAAGAAAGGAGATTAAATACCTATAACTCAGAGCCTGGATCAGCCAGACATCTCGAGGGAAATGATTGTCAGCTTAAGAAATGTATGAATCAAGAGAATACAAAGAAAGAGCTCCATCTGAAAGACAATTTTGTGGTGATTCTGGAGTTTTATTGGCAACAAAAAGAGAAAAGAATCCTGGATTCAGTGTATGGAATGCAAGATATAGTTCCACGAGGACTTTGGCTCATCAAAATTTTTGACAGTAGTTGGTAAATATTTGACATCTATAATATCTGAATCCACATATGTTATATCCTGCATAACTTCTCTATTATGGTCCTCATGAAGTTGATTATTTTTTTAAAAGCATATCATTCAAACGTAGCCGCATATTTGTATTTCTTTTCAAGTGAACTTTGTAAGTGGAGATATGTGTTTGTAATGTCGCCAGTTTATCTAATGTAAAAAGCAAAACATTAATGAAGTGTAGGTGGTTTATAATATTAAAATTTAAGCTTATTGTGATTTTTGTACAGGGTCCTACGCAGTTGATTCACTACTTCCATTTTTTTTCTGGCTGAAAATGAATTAGTTACTTCAAATATTCCAGAAATTACTTTACTCTAAATAAAATTCTTCTTGCACACATCCAGATGCTACAATAAAAATAAACCAGATGTGAAGTGCGTGCACATGACATTTCTCTTTTAAACAGAACACAAAACACCTTCTAAAATGTTACTTGCTTTCCATGACCGTGCATAACTTGAATCATGAATATAGTAAACTTACCAGTTTTATTTTCTAATCTTATTTAATTACTGAAATATTGTATTTTATTAGTGGTAAAACATGTAACAATCACGTAATTTAGAAGAACATAAAGTTCTAGTTAAGTACTCTTGAGTTTATTGCAAATGTGTTCTCTGTTTTGGTAATTTAATTAAATTGTAGTAATAAAAAAATATAGGCATACCTTTCGGTGTAACACGTGAAAGAGAATCCTTTCTACAGAACTTGAAGTTATCTAAGGAATCCGAAACTATTTTAAACTTAGAATAGATTTTCATTGCTTCACCAAGAAGTAATGATTTCCATATGAAAAAAATAATTGGTATTTTATTTTATGCAAATTAATTGGTGTGGAAGTGTGATAGGTGATGTTCTCTCTCGGTTGAAATTTTCAATTGAATTAAATATATTAATTTTCTAGCAATTATTGCATTTTCCTCACTAGTTAATTTTGAATACCTGTTATTTAGTTGAGGACAGCATAACCAGTTATTTTTTGTGTGTAATTTATATTAAATTGTATTTCGTCGTCTGAGGATTATATTGTACTCCTATTAAGATCATATGGAAATAAGAGAACGTATTACTCAGGCGTTCATTTTCGTAGCCCCTCATTGTCGACTTAGCAAAGAAATAGCCTAACAAAATTGTTTGATAGATGCTTATATAAATTAGTCTAATGCTACTTAATAGTTTCTGTATACACATAGCTAAACGTTTGCTCGGATATGTGGGTTATTTCTACAGCTAAAATAAAACAAAATTCAAAATCGCTTATCGAAAACTTTTTGTATTTGCTCTTTGAGCAGCCGCGCTGTCACCGCATACTGTAGGTACAAATTCATTGTTTTATTTCATATTTACACACACAAGATTTTAATCCATGTCCACGAAAATTTTTAGAGCAACCGCCTCCTAGTTCCCCTGTATACGAGCTTATTTTAAGGTAAGTTTCTCTCTCCATGCTGGTTTATTGCACTCTCCTTTTTTGCAACTATTAACGGGATCCCAAGCGACAGACGCATGTAATTCACTGGAACAAGCAATCGAGAAATCCACGAGAGACAATTGCTTCTAAATCTGCGAGTGCGAGCAACGTATTAACCACTTCCTGAAGAGAGATGACCGGGTAGTCGTGCGGTCTAAGGCGTTAGGCCAACGATTCGAATATCCCTGGTTCGAGTTCCGGTAGGGCCATGGGCGTTTTTTTTTAACTAGAACGTGACGGGCCGAAGTCAAAAGTTACTAAACAGACCCATATCAAAATTGAAAGTATACCAAAGGTTTACTTCCTGAAGAGAAGTAATGGCAGACGCACTGAAAGGTCATGGTTTGATGCTAACAGAATTGCCTGTTGGCTAACCTGAGAGCACGTTCTTTACACAGAAAAGCGTGTGAACATATCAACTAAGGCTGCATTTAATGAAAAACTATCATATCGCAACTCTTTATGAAAGTCATCGAATAGATTCGAAGTTTTTTAGTTTATAAGGTTAACAAAGTTCCAATTAGCTTACCTGAATTAACCACATGAGGTTTATGACGTAATCTACAACGGTAACAGTATATAAATTGGAACATCATTGTGCAAACACTGGCCCAAAAATTGGAGCATTATTATTATTATTATTATTATTGGCAATAGTGAGTAGTGTCAGGTACTAAAGATGATCATCCTCTGGATGTTAGCCCTCATTCTGTGAGGGTAAGAGCGACGCAAGTCGAGGGCTTGATCGAAGCTGAAGAACTAGTCTCTGTCCATAAGACCCATAGGAAAGTCATGTCTGACGGCTGTTCTCTTTGGATTCTCTTAGTACATGTCTAAAGAAGTGGGGGCAGCGAATTTTAGAGTCATTGCTTAGTTCTTAAAATAATTGTAGCTTCCGTTGTAATTGTAGGACAATAAATTAGGGCTATTTTCTTTCCAAATAGTTCACGAAACAGAACGACGTATACATCGCTAGTGTAACGATACAAACATAGGAGAGAGATGGGCAAAGTCCAAGTTTGGTTAATTTTTTGGAAATTGTTTTTCTCTCCTTATGATAAGATAAGATAAAGATAAAATGAATTTTATGAGCGGGAATCTCTCCTTATGACATCCCGTGTTCAAGTTGATGATAAAAGTTTGCGGGTGGTCTCATTTTCCTCCTTACCAAAGTGATGATGGTCACTAGAGACCCGCGACGGGGATTGTGGAGGGGAAGAGGAATGTCAGAATTCTAAATATCTTTATTTACTAGTTTTATTCCAGGGAATCGACAGCAAAAATACTCCAGCCTTAAAAATACAATAAAAGTGATATTTTGGCTACTCTGTATAGAAGTAGTTTACACTACACCGTTAAAATAAACCGAACTGACTGCCATTTTGAAAAAAAAATGACTACTAAAATAGTTTTTTTTTTTACATTTAAGTCATAAATAGTGGCTCATAGAAACATTTTACAGTAGTAAAAATGAAAGATCGTTTATTTTTTTCTGAGTCATTATTACCACTTTCCTCCTAGAACGAACGGTTACAGAGTTAACACCAGTTTAATTTTTTTAAACTTCACATCTTAGCAGGCAGGTGAATTTAAAAGGGTTTTTTCTATTTCAGTGTGAGGCAAAAGTTTGGAAACACCTGTTAAGTTGAAAATGGCTATAGGGAGTGAAACCAAATGTTGGATATCGGCGATGGAAGAACGGACCTCGTGTCGACCATCTTGAAAGCCTTCATCTTGGATTTGTGTTTAGAATTTTAAGTGGAAATGGCATCTTATAATATATCGTTTTAGGCTAGCTTGTTCCCAGAAGTTCAAATGTGAAGTAGTTTCTCATCTACGTTTATTTGTTTAGGAGACAGGGCTATCCCACATATCAAGTATGTCTAAATTAAAAGTGAGTCAATTTATCTTTCACAAATGTGACAACTTAATGCAAGCTTAACTAATCTAGCCAAAATGGCTTAAAAACGGTTGAATGCAGTAGCCTAGTTTACAAGAATGAAGGTTGAAACAGCCTTTACCGAACAAGAAAAATTAATGTACATCTCATAAATTAAAAGACGTTAATTTGGCTGGGAATCAGACGTTCATCAGACGTAAATGGCAGGAGGAAAAGAGTGGAAAATGGTAGAAATTAGTTGGCGAAACAGCCCTGGCACGTGATGGAACTTCGTCGCTTCGGGACGACAGCAGAAGTGCATTGAACAACAGAAGTGCAACCGACAAGAAAACGAGAAGGGCACTTGTTACAGCCACTGTAAAGAGCCCTAGATGCTGTACTCGGCGATTACAAGCGATACAAAATACACTTTTGATTCTGTACGTGAACAGCCGAGAATAGAAAAAAAAAGGAATAGGAAAGATCCAAACAGACGGATACAGTTAGCACAATAGACTCAAGAGCGGTGCAATGAGGATCCAATCCTTTGTGAGTTGTCTAGCTATGAGGTCCTGATCATATTCATGGTGAAGAACCATCAATTTTGACCTGATGTCAACCCATCATCGACAGATAACAGTACAGCAGGCGGTGCGAACATGATCATGATGTGGTGTGGGATATAAGGTATACGAATTATGCGTCCGGTGTTCATCCATGGCACCTTTACTGATCAACGATACCTAGACACACGACCGATCAAAAGCCGCCATCTTGAATTTATGTTGAAAATTTTAAAATTGGAAGGGATCATGTGACATCCTTTTAGGCTAACTCGTTCTCAGAATTTAAAATGTGCATCCCTTTAACCCACCTTTTTTTGTCTAGGAGACAGAGACCCTCAAAAATAATATTTGCCTCCTTACATTATATGATCTACGTGTCGGTCACACTCTACGTCAGTTTTCTAAATCTTAATGGGCCCTGCTTAACACATCGTGCTTAACTGTTACTCATCTATTCGGGTTCCATTGCTGGAGATGGTGTACGTTGTTGAACTTTTCGGGATACTCCAGATAGTTCCAGATATCAGAGAACTTTTCAGATAGCTCCAGAGATCAGGGGAACAAAGAAGTTACTCGATGGATCCGCACTGACCGACCTAACATCCCAAAAATCCTATACCTCTGCAGATTAGTGCGGGGAAGCGAAAAAGGAGGAAATCCCCTTTAGCAGTGCGAGGAACACGTTCTCGCGAAGGTTGTTCATGTATTGTTCACCATTAACTTGCCATGGATGCGCACCACACCATGACCTTGTCCCACTTTGTGTGCTCTATATTCTACACCACACCATGAACTTGCTTCCACAACCTGTCCATGATGAGTTGGCAACAGACCCTTAACGATAATTCCGTTTATTGCCTCACCGCTTAAGCACTCACACAAAATAAACATTATCTCCTCATTACATCTCTCTGGTGTCCATTCTGCTAACTGTAACAGAATGTCTTGTTCATCCTCACTTAGGAGGTTTTGTATTTGCAGCTTATATGATGCCATCTGTTTTCATTCACAAACCGTAATATGCACCTCTGACTGAGAGCCTGCATCAGCAGTAATGCGTGTGGGGATCTTCACAAAGTTGCCAGAAGTACTATTGCCGTGTTCTCGTCGGTCGCGGCCCTTGATCGTCCACTGCGTTCCCAGTCCCCCACAGATCTCACAACCTCAAATTTCTCCAATATCTCAATGAGGCTGTCTGTGTTCTGTATACTCTCTGAGGATTACAGGTGCTGAACTCCGCTGCCAGTTCCTTTGTGCTGCGATCACCACTCACCAGCACAATTTTGATCCGTTCGTAAAGGGTTAGTTATGACATCCATCGACATCATTGTTAGAACAAGCCATTTACGTTGTTCCAACAAGTTATTTTCATACTTGCTTATGAAGTTCAACACAATATCAAATTTTACAAGATGCTAGCAAGTGACAACCTTATTGCAAGTTTGCATGCCAACTGTGTGGCAAAAAATAATGATTTGTCATTCTGTTGTCGCGGGTACACTGTAAAAATAGGAGACATTGAGCTGCCTCCACTTTTTGTATTAACCAACATTCAGCCAGTTTTCGGTTGAATGTTTTACTTTCTGTAAAATTTCAAAATACGTGTATATATATATGTGTGACTGTTCCAACGTATTTCATTCAAGCAGAGCATCTTTTAAAGTAGAAAAGAATTAAAGGTAATATTCCTTTAAAATTAAAAAGAAAAGTTGAAGTGGTCGGGTTTCGATCAAGGCTCCACAAGCACACTGGTCAGATGCTCTTGCCACTTAGCTACGAAGGCTTTCCTGGCTTTCCGAGTGATATCAATAGCTAGGGTTTTACTGCGAAGGAGGTTAATCATTAACACGTTTTTGATTTTACTACGAGGAATGTCTCGTGAAAAAAGGACAGATACGTTTGCTACAGTGTAAAGATTTATACCTAACTTAATTGCTCTTTCCGCCAATGCAATCCTTGTCGTTCTCAGACCATCACTGAACTGTTTACCGTTCACAATGTAAATGCAATATAAATACTCAAAATGGCGGGGCGTTCAGTGACAATCAAGTAACGTTACTCCTGTTACTGGATTATAGAATATCCAACTAAGGCTTAAACATCATCCACAAAGGTATGTAACCTCAAAATTGCCTGTTTAGCTTACTCTTCGATTAGAAAATACCGAGTTTTAAGCATAAAATAAGTTGAACGTTCACGGACAAATCACTTTGGCCAGTTTCAATCCATTTTCAGTTAACGTTAAACTATTAAAAATAAAATGTTTAACTTTAAAATGGAGTTAATTTTACCAATCTTTCCATTTAAAGGCTTACACTATATCCACATTTAAGAGTAAATACAACAAAACGCTAATTTTTTACTTTAATTTCTCCATAAAGCGGAGTAACTTTCATCCATTTCGTGTTTCCACTTTTTATAGTGTAGGCCTAAGTCATATTCACTTCATGAGTGAATCGAGATTGTGCTGGTCGGTGGTGCCCGCAGTACCACCCACCTGGACTACGCAAATATAAATTCAATAACACACACACTCTATACGTTCAGATATTAAAATATCAGATATCCAGACTGTTTTGTAAAATTTTCAGTTCTTTTTTGTTGCCTAAAACACCGGGGCAGAAATCTTTGGATGACACTCAACATTCCACTTTATGAGAACAAAGCGATCTATTGAAGTCCTGGCAACAGTGTATTTTTCCTCCCCTACAGCCACCCTCACGTCTGTTGTTCAGTCCTCTGTAGGTTTAATCGTGTCGCAAGGCATAAGATCTTTGCGTAGTTGTAGTAACATGGTAAGTGTTCTTGTGACTGCCAGAGGACCTGGAGGTTGTGTTAACCACCCAAAGAATCCATAGTGAAGAATAGGACGGTAAAATGGTGAAGAAGGTTTACGAACTATACTTGACAGCAAAGGCAGTGGGCACCTAGTTCAATATATAATAACTGTGCTTCGCGGCTCCGGGCATGGTTGAAAAACAAACGTTCAGTAACCATGCCATTTGCTGCTCCGATGATATGGCGCCAGCCGGTCTACCACGTACAGCGCAGTAAACATTCAAGGCATGAAAGGGAGTGACAGGAAAAAAATTACATATCCTGACAATATTTCGTCTGCAGCAAGACCTGTGAAACACAGTGATCACTTTCCGGTTACTATACCTTCAGCAACATGAGCTCTGGAGAAGGGCAATACAGACGTAGCTTCTTCAGAGTCGGAAGGTGCAACATCAGATATTCAAGAGGAGGGAAACACAGAACATTTTGTAGCACAAAGTGATTTAAATAACCTTGTGCGAGCCTTGAAACTAAGTTCCAGGCTGAAACGATTAGCTGAATGATCAAATTGGTCAGCTGAACGATCGGTTTCCGTCCCCAAAAAAGTTTAAAGATTACCCTAGAACAACTATGACAGAAGAAAGACGCAGCAACTTGGCAGTTCTACAAACATCCTGGACTACGAGAATGTTATAAGTAACTTCGCCAAGTGAGCGGCAAGACACTGCATGTTCTAGGACCCCGGCTGAATCTTAATATGTTTGGTAGAAGAATGAAAGGGTTCTATTAAATAAAACAGGCACCGTGACCAATCTTATTAGAATGAATAGCTTTCTTGAATATATATTACAAATAAAGGATATAAATATGTTATTTATGCAAATCAACACGTTCATTAAATACGATGGTCGACACTTTCTGCAGGCCTAATACTGGGAAATACTTAAATATGCTACTGCCTATGAGCACATCATACTGAGATCTAAAGAAACGGAACACCTAGTAGAATGTGAAAGGAGGAACCTGAAGGGCAAGGAAATCATGCGTGTTTTGGGAACTCCTGAATAAGCAGTTGTCCTCTGAGAGCTTGCGAACAAGATATCAGCTTACTAAGAAAATTTACTCACGGGGTGACCGCGGTTGAACGTGGTGCGGAAACAGCAAAATAAATTATCCAACTAGCACCGGTGAGGAGGAGGTCCTGACTCCCTGAAAACATATCTTTGAAGAACAAAAGCTGTAAAAAGACATTAATATAGTGAATGGGTAGTATGATAGTGCGTGGAGGAGACCGCTAAAAACCGTTCATTTGTGCGAAACGAAACGAAACAAAAAACTGAAAACCAAGAACTAAAAGAACTAAAGAACTTAGATACAAAAACAATATCAGGACTGAATGTGTAGTATGATAGTGCGTAGAAAGTCTGCTGGAAGCCAGCAGTTACTTTCTGGAAGTGCCCTACTGACGGAACCTGAAGTAGATGGAAGCTCGAAAAATACAATTTTGGTTTTGTGTTGATTTTCTGTCTATTGTGTGGCGATGTTTTAAACAATTTCTGATTATATAAGCTTGCTAATGAAACCATAACTGAAGAATCCATGTATTCCTCTTTTGGAAGTAGAAACAGAAGTAGAAACTGTTTGAACAGACCTTGATATGTTAGTGTTTAAGTGCGAGTGAAGTGAAGTGATCTGAGTATTCCGAACCAATCGGAGACAGAAAATTGTATTCTGGCCCTCCGGGGAGTGAAGCACGCTCTCAGCCATGATTTGGGTGGGGCTGGTGTATCCGACAGGGACAGAAGAATAAAAAGAAGCAGAGTAGTAGCAACACGCTCCTGAATAGTATTAATTTATTCTGAAATTAATCAGACACGTGCTTATTGCATGAAACTCTATATAGACGACACTTAAAGGTATAGTGTGGATTGACAGCTCGCTATTTGAGACACACCCAATTGAATGAATCTTTAAAACAAGTTGAGACACGTATTTCTTGAATGAGGCTCTCGCTGTTACCCTGCTCCTGCATTGTATTGATTTATTCAGAAATTAATTAGACAATTTTTGTTACTCACAACCCTTGCTTCTCGACCCTTTCCCTGGTTAGGAACAGAAATTTGTACTACGGAATGCCACGAGGCTCTTCCGTCTTGCACGAAGAAAAAAATATATAAAAAATTAATGAGTTTTGAAAAGAAAAGGGGAAAAAGAGGGAGAAAAATTGTTAATCTGTAACCGAAGCCACAACAGGACCTAATAAACTCAAGGCCTCCGGCCTAGTATTAATTTAGTTCAAGAAAAGTAGGAGAACGGGTGGAGATGATTTTCTTTTTTAAACGAAATAAGAAATAAAATTATTATATTTGATCATTGATATGAATGCAAGAAACTTGAAGTACTCGTCAATATTTGAAAGTGTAGGTACCTCTTAATAGTGTTTTTTTAGTACAAGGAAGCGGAGTATATATGAAAATTAATATAACATTATATGAATAATAATAATTGATGAATAAAATTGCATACTACAATGGCATTAACGAACAAAATTATTTGGTTAAACGACATTCTAGGACTAAGGCTCATGTGCATGGGAAACGAATGAAAGGAAAATGCGCAAAAAATTGCGTGCAGTAATCCAATGAGCTTGTTTTTATGGTGAACATACATGATTGGTTGAAGGGTTATATTGTGATAGCAGTTGAAGTGGAAGGAAGTTAGTTTGTGAGAAGATAGCCATGGCATCATTTGCAGAGATTAACGAAAGTGCGTTGGTTACAGCGGCAGCGGAAGTCGAGGCCTCTGTGAAACCCACTATTTCATCGTGTAAATGTACTCCCCGATGGATCGACGAAGCATGCATTTGGCGTGCTATTAACGATTGGACTCCCGGAAACCATCTTATATGCTGGGGATGTTTTAAGGGAAAAGGTAGTCAACGTGATCATGCTTGCATGGGTATGGATGGTTTTTCGTTTATTCCAATTCCCTGGGAGGAAACACAATCATCGTTAAACAACAAAACAGCAGATATTTTGCAGAATGCGGAAACTCAACAGAAGTTGTTTGCTGTGTACTTGGAATCTCATCCTGATGGTGTGAACCTTGCAAAATATTTGGATTGGGCATTACAGCACCTGATGAAAACTTGTCTTTGGAAGTTGAAAGAAGCATTGGTGGAGAAAGATTGCCACTCGTCGCCATATTGCTAAGAGACAGTGTTTGTGAAATGACATTGAACTATGTAGTGGACATTATATTCATTGGAACTATAATTATTGGACTTATATTTACTGGCACTGTGTAGTGGACCATCCTATTTACTGGAACTGTATAGTGGACATTGTGTTTTCTTTAGTGGATATTATGACTCAGTGTACATACTGTATTGGTGAATATATTTTGGACAAGTGTGTGTTGAACACCGTAAGTACTTATTTACAAAATAATCCTATTGAACGCGCTGAGTGTAATTTACATCAACCCCATAATTGCATGTACGTTTGAATACCGGATTTGTTATTCCAAACTATATTCAAAGTCATTTGAACGATCCAGAACTTTTTAAAGACTATTATGAACTACTTGTACAGCAGGGTCATTCACATATTTTGAAAACTACCTTTTTAATGTTATTTGTCAATTTATTCGAGACCCTGAATGCATTGCACAAATTATACCTGTAATTGTAAAACAAAACAAAACTCTGACTAGTTCACGCGTACTTAGTGCAAGACAGTACACCATTGACTTTCAAGGGTTTAATATTTCCCCTAAGGAATACATTATTAGAGAATTTTGTTTAGTTGCATGTGATGCCACCTTGATATTTCATAGTCTTTTGAAATTACCTTGCTAACGTTGTGATTTAGCTGCTGCATATCAAACACAAGTAGATTGGCTCACACATAATTTGTATGGGTTACAGTGGAATACGGCCAATGGATATACTGTATCCCACATTCGCCATATATTGTCACAATTATGTCATATGGGATCCATCTTTTATTGTAAGGGTCATGAAAAGATGGTGTTGTTGGAAAAAGTATTTCAACTGAAAAATATTGTAAATTTAGAAGACCAAGGATGTCCTGCCTTACGTGCACTGAATTTCAAAGTGGACATTCTAAAATGTACGTATCATGAACCGGTGAAAGAATATGCATGTGCTTTGCGGAATTGCATACAGTTACAATACTGGCTAAAACTTCAAACATTAAAAGT
>JAGDQP010022013.1:0-30984 GCA_022664845.1 Lepisma saccharinum
CATAAATTTTGGCTTGTTACTAGTCCTTATATATTCCTATGTTCATGTTCTAAACACAAGTAAACAAGTGTCATTCTAAACACTTCTTATTTCCTTCTTGACGCACCATATTTGCCTACTGTGAACAGCTCAACTACGTATTTTTCGAAATAACAATGTCACATTATTTCCCGCAACAGTTTTGCTATGAATTGTTAGCCGTCGCTATGTGTAGAAGTTTTTATGAAAATCATTTACGACGAATGTGTCATACAAAGAAAATGTGGAAATTTGGCATATACATGACTCAATACCTGACCTGGCTAATCTGAAAAGCCATTTATAAAGTGTTCCTAAGAACGTAATTTTACCTGGTAACTGTTATGGATGTTGATCATATTAATCCAAAAAGTAATGTCTTGTTTTCACTGCATACGGTAACTAACTTTTGTAAGTTGGAAATCTTTCCTTTTGAAGCTCTGCTTTAATTAAACTACCATTGTTTACTTAGTTAACGTGACGAAAGTAAAAAAGTAACAAAGACTGCTTTACGAATACATAGTCATCTTGTTGACCACAACGTAACATTTGGTAATCAGGTACTCTTGGTAAATAAAAACTAATATTTAGGGCTCAATCCAAGTAGTTTTCCCGCCTTTTTCGTTTTACGTCAATTATTCAAATTTCAGGAGAGGAAAGCAGAAATTAACTGTTACAGACTGAAGATCGTTTCGTCCTTCAATAATGAGTAGAATTAGTTTTAATAAAATATTAATAGTAAACTCAGGATTGTGTGCAGACACTTTTGGGACAGAATAATGTCCCAAAAATGTCTGCACACAATCCTGCAGTTACTACTAGCATTTAATAAATTCTAATTGTACTCATTCTTGAAGGACGAAACGATCTTCAGTCTGTAAAAGTTAATTTCTGTTTTCCTCTACTGAAATTTGAATAATTGGCGTAAAACGAAAAAGGCGGGAAAACCCACTTGGAGCCTTAAGAAGGTACGACTAAACGTAATCACGCTTTACCAGCTACCTAGTGAATATACATGTTACTATTCTGGAGCTCTTGTATTAAGGCTGATTTTCATAAAAGCTTGAGTTACTTGCTTTGCTTGGGATCCGGGTGAGAAGCCAATCGAAATACATATCTCATTTCCCTTACAATAATACACATGTTTCAATTGGGTACTGACTCAAAACGCATACGAAGAAAGCTTAGATGAAAACCAGCCCTTGGTGTTAACATGGCGAAGTTATTTCTGGGTTTTGTCCAAGATCTTGTGTATGATGAAAGGAAATGCTGAAATATAAAAGTTGTGCGAGAAGTGTCTCTTAAAAATGTTTTCTCCGTCCCTGTATTGATGTCACTTCCTGGAGCTTTAATTTTCTGATACAAGGGTACGCACGTATTAGAAATAGGAATTAATAATTTATTCTTTATCGCACAGCTAAAGCAGGTTCTCTTTTCAGGAGACGACCTGAATCTTTCCCCATTGACTTTAGGGTGGCCATGAGTATTTTGGCCCAAAAGGGTATATCGTATTCCTGGGAGGGGGGGGGGGGTGTCCCAGGAATCTATCAATCTTTAAATGAAAGGATGTTTAAAAGTAAAACTGATCTACGTTTGGCTACAAACATTTATTATACGTGGTATAAAATATCAAAGTTAACGTAAATATTCGATACAACTGTACTCCTTTAATTTGTAGACGATGCAAATTCTTATAACTGAATTGTAAAATATTTGTTAGTAAAAATATATATATCATTTTCATTGATTGACGGATATTTTCGGAAACCGACGGGATACCGTCAAAGGCCTAAAATAACGGGACGTATGGCCGCAAGATTTTTTTCTTCAGAACTGGCTTCAGATCTGCAGGACTGGGGAGAGCCCATTTAGAAACTCTTCCGGTACGGCACAGAACTTTTGCGTAAACAGAACTTTTGAATAAAGTACTTTTGCGTATGCCCACCGCTAACCGGGGGGCTGCGCCCTCCCGCTGCCCATAGCCCTTCGGACGCATCCTCCCCCTTGGAGACCTCGCTATCGCTCGGTGTGCATCCTGCCCTGATAGGTTTATATACATCCCAGATTTTAGTGGCCTCTTTCAAAATTATAATTCAGAACTTTTATTAAAGTTCCTTTTGGGTATTTGCATAAAAACAAATAGTTTTATTTAAAAAAAAATATGTAAAAAGTAAACGCCAGGGACAGTAAACCTTTGGATCAGTTTCCCGACACCTTGATCACAAGACCAAACTGCAGCTGCCGGTTTGAGCGCTTCTCGCTGTTACTAACCCCCCCTCTCTCTCCCTCCCTCCCTCTCTCTCTCTCTCTCTCTCTCTCTGTCCCTGTCACCATGGTGCTATTCTTTGTCCTCGCCGCCAGGTACTCATAAAAAAAACATTTTTAGAAATAAGAAGATAAGGTCTGTGAGAGATTTAAGGAGAGAGAAGGTGAATGAAGTTTTCAAAAAATCTTTTTACGACTGTGCAAAAGTGTCTGTACTCACTTCTTTATTGCTTGTACCTATTGAGGACAATGTTCTGTTGTTACTAGAACTCCAGACTTTATTTGATATTGTATTACTGTCCCAAGAAAGCAACGTAGTTTCTAGGAATATAGGGGTCAGCAGTTACGGATGTTCGGAAGTCTGCAGTCACTTCCGGAATTACTTGGATTCCGACATTCCAAAATTCCGACATTTCGGAATTCCCAGTGCCGTGGTGGCTGAGTGGTAAAACGCTCACCTCTGGCGCTTGGAGTTGTTGGTTCGATCTAGGGATGGCAATCCGCTCGGCTTGAGCGGCGAGTCTAACGCTCGAGTGGATTCGTCGCTCAAACTCGACTCACTGTAACCGAGTCGCAGGGTGAGTCTCTCTGAGCACCTACTGAGCGCCGACTCGACTCGACTCGAGAACATAGTGAGCGCCGACTCGGCTCGACTTGAGCACCTACTGAGCGCCGACTCGACTCGACTCGAGCACATTGTGAGCGCCGACTCGACTCGACTCGAGCAGTTGTGACTACTGACTCCACTCGAATAGGTACTGAGCACTGACTAGACTCGACTCGAGTCTGACCGAGTCGCGACTCGAGTCAAGCGAGTTGTTAACATCCCTAGTTCGATCCCTGCTTGTGGTATGTGGGTTTTGTTGTGGATGAACACCGTGTGCTTGGGTTTTCTCCGTGCTCTCCAGTTTCCTCCCACTGTCTTCATTGCAACCAATTTATCTTATCACCATCTCTTCAACCTGAGCCAAATTTGCCTAAAGCCTCTAGGACGCCTTGCAAATTAAATTCAAATTAATAATTTGGAATTCCGAAATTATTCCGGGATTGTGACTTTCCGAAATTCCGGGATTCTGATTTTCGGAAATTCCGATCCATTATTCTCCGTTTGACATGAGCTACTATAGAATTTGAACACAAGAATTTGAATTTTATTTATGACCTTTAGAAACCTTAGGCTCTTACGCTCATCGTAACACTGTATTTCACCTTATCCAACAAGTGTTAATTGTGAAAATAACATGTCTTGTTGATTTGTCTGCTGACGGTGAACAGTTCTTTTGTAGAATTTGGTAACGAAGCCCGAAATTCCGACTTTCCGAAACCGCAAAAATTAGCATTCCGATTCCTGAATTCTGATTTCCATTCCGGAATGTCCTAAAATTCCGAACAACCCTATCAGCAGTGTATATAACACATGAGCAGAGCAGGAATCGAACTGCTTGCCCAAATTTCTGAATACGAGACGTTTAGGCGCGAAGTATTTGTATTTAAATTTTAAATAATATTTACGGCCTTTAGGCATCTAAGGCTCAAGCCGGGATAAGGGAGGAGAAAGGATTTGGGAAGGTGTCGACCAGGGTCTATATTGAAGGTGCCATCCCGTCATTTGCCTGGAGTGACTGGGGAAACACTCTGGAGAAACCTGTCAGGATCGTTGGTCGCTGGGATTGAACTCACGACCTTCCGAATGCTACGCCAACGTTCTACCACTGAGCTACGGCGGCTCGGTAGCATATTTAAAGTAAAGGAGTGTGTGCTTCTTTTATGTACCTTAGCTAATAAGTTAAACGAAATTTGATTTAACACGGGCGTAGTGTGAAATTGTAGTTTTATGATTTTATGTAATTTGATTTATACTTTTATTAGGTAAAGCACATCCTGCTTTCACAACATCACAAACGAATTCGCGAACATTTTTTATAAGTTGCACACTTTGCTTTCGCAATTTGCTTCCTGACCCGACAAGAGACTGATTTCTTTCATTCGGAGGAGTCCCTTCGTTTGGCAGAGACTCTATTCGTGGAGGGCTAGTTTGCTGTTCTCTCTGCATGCAACTTTCACTCAATTACGAGCAGAAGAAGTTCGACATTTCTTTCAATTCTCAGAACCAAAATCACAGCTCACAAACAAAACAATACTGACTGGAAATGCATGAAGTCCTGTATTTTAAAGTTTGGTAACACCGTTCCTCTCCCCTTAGCAGTTGAAGAGTGGGTCGGAAATTAAAGCGGTTAGTCCTTTAGATCAGGAATTTCAAGAAAAATGGTTCCGAAGGAACGAGACAAACAATAACACTGCGTAATTCTTAAAACGAACAAATCAAAAAGAAAAGGTATAACCGGATCAGGGGGTAAAAAGTGCCCTTACACGGATTGTTGTAATATTTATACCAAAGGTACCTCATATCCTAAGATAACTTTGGCAAAAAAAATCAACTTTGAATTTCGAAGTTATTGTCAAAATTCGAAAATATAAAGATGTTAATTTCTCGGAAACGACTTGCGTTACGAGGGTAAAGAAAACATGAATATATCTGGTGTAGTAAAAAGTAATCCATTATTTTGCCAATAGATGGCTTCAGTGATCTGTATCTCGCGTTGTATAAGTCCGATCGGGTTCAACGAGATGGCGTTCAAACGATGAGATTGCGTACTACAAACACTGTTCAGATAGTTGTGATGAGTTGACTCAGTGTTGTGTGAGCGCGCGTCAAAATGGACACTAGCAAAGAGAAAATACGCTATATTTTACAGTTTTTCTTCGATAAAGGCGAAAACGCAAGCCAGGCGGCTGCAAATGTGAATAGTGTTTATGGTCCTAATACTGTAACAGCCAATCACGCGCAATTTTGGTTTCGTCGATTCCGTTCCGGTAATTTTGACGTCAAAGATGTACCACGCACTGGAAGGCAAAGTGTCGAAAATGTCGACAAAATCATGGACATTGTCGTGTCCGACCGTCATGTAAGCACTGTTTCGATTGCCCAAGAGCTAAACATTGCACAAAAAACCGTGTGGAACCATTTGCATAGGGCTGGATACACAAAGAAGCTTGATGTATGGGTGCCACACGAGTTAACGCAAAAAAAAAAAAAACAACAACAAAACTCATGAACCGAATTTCCATCTGCGAATCGCTGCTGAATCGCAACAAAAGCGACCCATTTCTGAAGCGGTTGGTGACTGGTGATGAAAAGTGGATCACTTACGACAACGTCACGCGAAAACGGTCGTGGTCGAAGCGCGGTGCGCCGGCGCAAACGGTACCCAAGCCAGGATTGACGGTCAGGAAGGTTTTGCTGTGTGTTTGGTGGGATTGGCAGGGAATTATCTACTATGAGCTGCTCCCCTACGGCCAAACCCTTAACTCGGAAATATACTGTCAACAATTGGACCGTCTGAAGGCAGCAATCGCCCAGAAGCGCCCAGCTTTGGCCAATAGGAGAGGCATTGTGTTCCACCAGGACAACACACATCGATAGTGACTCGCCAGAAGCTCCGGGAGCTTGGTTGGTAGGTTCTTATGCATCCACCTTATAGTCCGGACCTGGCACCGAGTAATTACCATCTGTTCCTGTCCATGGCGAACACGTTTGCTGGTGAAAAATTCGCTTTAAGAGAGGCTTGTGAACATCGACTGTCTCAATTCTTTTGCCAATAGGGACAAGGGCTTCTATGAGAGAGGCATCATGATATTACCTTCCAAATGGCAACACGTTATCGAACAAAACGGCGCATATGTGACCTAAATCGGATCATTCTAACTATGGTAAGTCAAGCCTTCAATGTCATGCAAAAATAATGGATTACTTCTTACTACACCAGATATTTTGGCCAAAGGGCCTTACAGGAAACAGGTAGCAATGTACAGTATTTCGCCCTTCAAATTTCCACCGAAAAGCGCGTTGAAAATATTCGAATACAAATATTTTTGCTATATGTTTGAGGGGTCACGTTCTATTTTTCGCCATAGAAGCAGCACAAACCCACCTATAACTTATTTTAACCATGGTTTGATACCTCCGGTTCAACTTGGTGTAAAATGGAGAAAACCAAAGTCCACGTTGCGTCATAAATGTTTGCCCGGCACGAATACTGTGAGAAGTCAAAGATTGTCGATTTTGAGTGTCTAACTCGTCATGAACGGCTCTACATGGTAATATAACTGCTATACTGATACCTCTTACAGAAACCGGGTAAGAGCGCCAGTGCCACTGAGTTTCAGTACGACTTAATTGGGTGCCAAAAGTTTTAATCTACCTTTTTTGGTTATGCCTACATATACAGTATATATAATGTACATGTTATAATGCACCAGATGATGATAATTCAAAAATATGCAAAATGTTCTTATTGCAATGACTTTCCTGAATTAGAAAGCATTACCTACACAATATCAAGGAAGGTGAAGAACACTTTATGTGAGACCTTCAATTTCCATCACTATCTGGAGTTGCAAGAACGGCATCACACAGTTTGGTTAAAATCTCTGCAGGTCGAACAATCTTACGACAAAAGGTCACGGTTTTCAAACACAGAAATCCTATTCAAGCCTAATACATCGCAAGCAACATAACGAGGTATGTGGATTACCAAAATTTAAAGTGCCATGGTCTAGGGGGAGGGGAGCTAGGGCTTCGGAACTTCGAATGTCACAAAAATGTATAAAAAGATAGTAGTGAGGTTTTTATTGGAATATCTTGAAAACGAGAAAAGTAAACAAAATAAAACTTGCACAACATATAACTGACCACAAGTAGTAGCAAAAACCATAAGCAGTGTTGCCAACGCAGAACAAAGTTACAATTTTTAAATAGCGTTCTATACCAATGAATGCACAGTGGAAAAGTACTTTCAATATAAAAGAAAATAGTACAGTCTGGCAAACCATGGAAAACATATCACACCAACACGAAGATTGCAACAGTATGGTACCAGCGTTCACAATGTTCTTTTGTTTGTTACTAGTGCCTTTTAAATATATCTTACTTCACACGTGGTTCCATTCAGTAGTGACAATGCCTTCACTATTCCCCAACCCTCGGTAGTATACGTGCTGATTAGCGTTTTTGCTGTTATTCCAGATGCCAGCACATTGGCCTGTGTCTCCACATATATTTTCTAACCCGACAACTTTCAGCTCATATCTCTTCCATAGTTTGCAACACTGTGCAACCAACTTGTACTGTTTTCTTTTCTATTGCCAGTACTTTTCCACTGTGCATTCATTGGTATTTAAAAACTTGTAACTATGTTCTGCGTTGGCAACACTGCTACCTAGATAGCAGCACTGCTTATGGTTTTTGTTACTACTTGTGGTCAGTTATATGTTGTGCAAGTTTTATTTTGATTACTTCTCCCGTTTTCAAGATATTCCATTAAAACCTCACTACTGTCTTTTTATACATTTTTGTGACACTCGAAGTTCCAGAGCCCCTAGCTCCCCTCCCCCTGCACCCTGGCACCTTAAATTTTGGTAATCTACATATCTCGTTATGTTGCTTGCGATGTATTAGGTGTGAATAGAATTTGTGTGTTTGAGAACCGTGACAGCTAGCAAGGTATCGAGCGTGTGAAAGGTAATAAATGATTACAGCGACATGTGAACAACATCCAACTGTTCCATTGCCATTCACAATAATATCGGCTTAGACCCGAGTACCCACTTGTGTTTGGAACATAATCAATATAACACCTGTATTTTCCTACTAATATGTCGGGATCGTACCTAGAATTTAACTATGTTGATATTTTCTTTCAGGAAATAAAGATTGATGCTGTTATCTTCGTTCATCATTTCAGTTAAGTAGGAAAGTGCTTAAGACAACTGATAGGAACTAGTAAAAAAGAATTTTAAGCCTCTTTCTGTCATCTCCGAGAAGTCCAGGATGTCACATTTGCGAAAGAGCGTGTACGTCTGTTCCAACCGTGCTCTTCTACTTCTAATGCTAATGTGTTCTCAGATATATGTTGTCGTTCCATTTGCTGAACTATCTCGTCAACCAGGCCATCGCCAGAATTAAGTAGATTACCAAAGTATTATTTAAAAAACAAGCTATCCAGCATAACAATCCAACTTGAGGAAGTAACTGGTGATGTACTAGGAAGTCCAATTGGTGATGTAGAAGACGATACTTTTGTCCAAGAATACCATGAACGGCTTCAATAATCCATCGATCTTTCGTAACATAGCGGGAAGAGTTCGCCTCAGCCGTAGTCAATTGCCTGCGCTTACCTTTCAATGCAGGCATTAAAACCGTAAATCCTCTTTCTTCCAAAAAATCCGTTGCATCCCGAAAGTCGCGATCCACACAACAAGTGTCACCATGTGTCATGAGACTCGCTAGCCCGTTTGCATCTTGCAACACACATTTTACTATTGCTGTGTCATTTGTGTTTGCAGTATATGGCCCCAGCATATCTACAGTAGAACCGGTCGTAGTACAAATAGCAAATGCTTTACATAGAGATATTATTTTCCAGAGTACGATTTTCGTTCATACTCCTTATTCGAACTCTTGCCGTGTCGAACGTATGTTCCATCAAATGGTCAACAATATTATGAAGTTTCTGTGTCACAATAGATATTTCATTTGTGATGAGATCTTCTCGCAAACGGGCTACGAGTCCGAACTTATAGGGTAAAATGTCTTTTCCGAAGGACTTCATGACAGATGTACACATATCCGAAACTTGCTGTTCTCTTTCCAGTCCTAGAATCGCAGCAATAACACTATTCGAATTGCCAGTGCGTAGTATAAACAAAAAGGTAACAGTAGCTTGAAGGACATTTCGATTATCAGAGTTGCCAATCGGCGTCAGCATCTCTCAAAGTTGCGTTACATTTTCCCACGTTAGTCCTGTAAAAGCATTGAAACATTCTGGTGAAAGGGTGCATTTGGCAATTCGTCTTTTGTGGTTGTTTCGCAATTATCTGACAGCCAACCAACATATATCGTTCCACCTCTCCGACTTCCATTGAGCTGTTATTTGAATGCACATGCAAGCGCAACATTTCTTTATTAAATGACCTGCACACAACATGTTGTCCGCTCGGACGTACAGTCTCTTTTCATGAATACCTATTTGCGAAGTTTACGAGATTCACTATTTAATTATTTTGTAGATCCGCAAACGAAACAGTACGCATGTTTTGCAATTACGCACTGGAAGGGCATACTTATCAATTCTCGTTGCCGGAATCACTTCGCGTTTGTGTCTACGGCACATATGAAGGGTGTGAGGCAAGGACATGGTAACCCACAATGTTAAACTTTTAAGAAATTGGATTTTTACTGCTGCACAAGTCATTTTCATTGGCTGAAAGCTAATTTTTCACGTAAAGCTATACATAAAGGCTTAAAATAATTGTACCAAATCAAAATAACGAATTCCTATTTTTCATGCTGCTGTGTGGGTTACCATGTTTTATTATTTATACCATAATATTCGCTACCTAAGTCACTCAAGAATAAATCTTTTCACTGAACTCGCTGTAAGAAATGTTTAATTTACAAATTCTTTTCCTTTTTAGTGGCAAGCTGGTATACTGCTCCTCGTTTCCCGCCATCTTAATTGTTGGTTACCGTCTTATGAATCCCAAAATAAGAGGCTTACCATAAGTAAATACTGCTGCCATCTCTGGAGCACAATTTGAACTCGGACAACATTAAACGACACGGTATGATTCTTTCCATCGGGTGCTGAATAACTCAAAAAATAAACATTTGTGGGTTACCATGTTTTTGCCTCACACCCTTCATATGATTGATCTTGTCCGGACGAGTCAGCAGGGTCACTCAACGACAACGATGGTTGTGTATGACTCGACGTAACAGCAACCACTCCATCAGTTTCACAGCTCCGTTACCTGTAAATACGCATACAACACTCGTAGCACAACACATTCTCAATTACGACAGATTTATGTTGAACATTGGTCCACTTAGGTTTTCCTACCTGCATACAGACAACCATTTTACGCTTAGCAGTTCTCCAAAACACTTGATTAAATCCAACACAGCGATCACGAGGCATTCTGCTAGTACGAACAACACCCATTCAATCATAGTGTAATCTACGATTTCCGTCAGTCACAGCATTAGGAGCACCATATGTCGGCAACAGGAACGTATTCGACACACTCGCCTGAAAGATTGACAATCCTTGTTACGCAACACAATTCGTGGGCTCACGCTTGGTCTAGTGGCTAGTACGCTTGCCTTCGGTGCGCGTGGTCCCGGGTTCAAGTTCTGGTGGAGGTACAGTTGAACGAAAAGAGTGGTTCTGATTCCACTATAATCAGTGAGTCCACGTCTCCTTTAGTGCCACGTCGTCAATCAGCTTTAATATTCTGGAGAAAGGCCAGCGGGGGGGAGATACATTTTGGGGGAGCAGTTACATTTTTTGTATACCGAAAATAATAGTTTTATATTACTTGACCTACATGACAATACAACATGTCTGGGGGGCAGTCGACGGGGTGGACGAGACCACCGGGTGTCACCCGCTCCCTTACATCCTCTGGCTTTGTCACTGCTTTAGCCACCATGGCATAACCGAGGGACGTTAAACTCAAACAAACCAAACAAGCAACACAATTCGTATTCAGCGTTCATATAAATATTTATTTCGTTATTAACATTTTTGCAACTAATGATGATATCAATATATGTTTTTCTCACACACATTTACTTTAGTATTTACGTTGGTAACACTAATAGTTTACAGGGGTGATACTGTCTATTACAGTCCCACCAGCCGAACCCCCGAATAGTACCTTCTGTAAGGCCAGCGCCGTTGCCTTTCCACATCCTTGCTCCTCCGCTATCACAAGCCATTTTTTTTCTGTTCATCACAGGAATCGTCGTCAATCAAATTTCTACAAATCATAACAAATGAGTACGGTAATATTCTAACTAAAAAACTTGCATAGTTCACTAGTAACTATTTGCAGAAAAAAATTTAAAAAAATATCAGTTTGCAAAATATAATGCAGAGTTGAAGAGTCACATTTCTTTTTTCAGTATATAAACCTACATGAAAACAGAAACATAAAATCGAGCGGGGTTTCTACACTTATCAAACCATCATGGTTTACTTTTCAAAATTTGTTTACATGAAAAGGGATATACGTATGCAGAGCGTGATATGAAAAGTGATAAAAAAGCATGAAATTTGACATGATGACTAGACATACCTGTAAGGTCATTTTAAGACATTGAAGCACTTTGAAATTGATGTAGGAGTCCAAAGAATCCAAAATGGCATCCGAGATTTCATAATTAATTATTGAGTTTAGTATTTAAGTGATTTTCAGATTTTAATTGTGTTCTACGATACAAACATAAATCTGACATTCTCTGAATTCGGTAACTTCTTTTGAATATACCCACAATCCATCGAAGTTCAAGATGGTGGCCAGTAATTCAAATATACTTTTATGGTGGGGGCGATTAAGTGAAAAAATGTGCACTTTTTAATAGAAGCATGAAAACTGCCATGATGAGTAGCTCTAAGGTAATTTTAAGACATTGAGGCACTTTCAAATTGATGTAAGAGTCTCGAAAATTCAACATTTCATAATTATTGATTTAAGTATTTGAGTTCTTCTCAAAAAAGTATGTTTTTGACAAAAGAATGACATTTGCCATGATGACTAGATACCTGTAATGGCATCCAAGATTGCATAACACACCGTTGTAGTACTATGATTGTGGTCGATGTTGTCATACGCATTCGAGCACTTTCCTGTTCTGAGCACTGTTCGGGATCAGTTGTTTGAATTATCCTTGTCCTTCCTCGCGACCTCGCGCAAGCATTCTATCAGTTTATACCATACGTAATATCGTATTTTTACATCGTGCAGAAAATAAAAGATAATTTACCTGCAACACTACCGTTAGTTAGGAAAATATTCTTCATCGGACTCCAGTACATTCTACCACCTGTCAATTAGATTTTGATTCCCCCGCTGAAAGAAGTCACCGGTTTTGGAGGGAAAGAATTGGGTCACTTTTCCTGGCACGTCATCCTTTATTTTACAGTTTTCACGGAAAAGTGGTTTTGGAAGCTGCGAAAAACACAGTAGTTTGTTGGTGCAAGATCTAGTAAAAACGCCGGTGGGTTTTACACAGGTCCTTTATGCCGTGTGTGGGCGCGCGTTATCACCGTGGATGAACACACCTTGCTATTAATCAAAGCAGGACGTTTATCCAAGAATGTACTCCGTATGTGTTCAAGCTGTTGACAGTAGATATCTGGATTTATGGTCTGGTTACTTGGTAAGAGCTCAAAATGGATTATCCCACTAAACACTCAACATCACCTTCCAGGGGTGGAGTTCCTGTTTTCGCACAGTTTCTGCACCCCCGCTTTAGGTACCCAGTGCCGTTTGCATGTAATGTTATCGTACACGACCTACTTTTTTATCCTCTCCAGAAATGGCTCAAGTGTGTGATGGGTAACCAGGGTATTGCAGATGTCAACTCACTGCTGTTTCTGCTAGAGGTTAACAAACGAGGTACTTGATACGATTAATATATGCGTCAATATCCAAATTCGTTTTAAGGCCACTTTAGATGATCCAATTTCTCATACGATCCCTCGTGTGCAATCTCATCGGTTACATTCTTTGATCGTGTAAAGCGCAGATCGTACGATTTTTCATGCTATCTCCGATGTATTCTCTAAATAGAAACGGTCCTATTTTTCAGCGGATTTTTCGTACAATCTATGACAGCGCCCCTACTGGCAATATAGCATGCTTTCGGCTGTTTGGTTATGGATTACGACACAAAGAGAACATACTTGATGCAGAAATTAACATACATAATGGCATAATAAACTATTACAGGTATAAATATATAAAACAATGTTTTTAAGGAAGTGTAAAAAGGTCGGTGATACTGCAGTACAGCTACTTCTGCCATAAAGGACTGGCAATACCTCAAAATACTACGTTTTGCATTCTTATAACCATAAAAGGTACTTAATACGTGAGAAATATGTTTAAAAATATAAAGACAAAGTTCTGATGTGATCTAATAGCTACTGCTTCTCCTATATATTGTGCAATGCAGTTAATTATTTTGATAAACATATACGCTCTGTCCATCCGAAATAATGAAATACATTGAACAGTAATTACAGAAGTAGACATAATGTAAGTAGTGTGTCGATGTCAAGCCAGAGCTGTGCAAGTCAATACGTGAGCTAGGTAATTAATCGAACGAACTAATTTTTATTCAAGGGTTAAGACAGCTGACCCTCCCTATTTACACCTATATGCCTTGTGTGAAATGAGCCTATAATTCACATCAAATTTACATTACTCCTCATTTTTGTATTTTGCATATTTCATGCTTATAGGAACGTAAAAACGTAGCATTCTGAGGCGTTTCCAGTGCTCTGTGATAGAAGTAGTTAAACCGCAGTGTTACTAATTGCACCGATATGTATAAATAGGAGTTAATATATCGCGATTTATATACTTTTGATGTGCTGTGTAATGTCACATATCTTGTTAACTCAGGAATATTGTAAAAACAAAACACATATGACTCCGAACTTATCACCGAAGACGGCAAAATCTTCAACGTTTTTTGTGTGTCCGCATTGAAATATCTTTATCGAAGTACAGAAGTAAAACTACGATACTTTCGTTACCACTGAAACCTAGTAGAAGTTAGATTCTCTTGGTAGAAGAATTTGACATTACAAGTAACTGAATTTCTGTTGCGTCAAGATTAATTGTTATCAATATTTTAATTATTTTCTATTTTTTAAATGGGCTATACTTTCACAAATATCTGTGGCATAATTACCCTAAAAGCCTGAGGTGTCACAACTATAAACTCCAGCAGTTTCATCATTAACCCCTCGTATCCAAAATTGTACCGTGTAAAACACTATACAATATTGTATGATTTATCCTACGAAACATTTCGTACTATGGACTGTGTACATTCTTTCATACGAGAGATCGTAAGAGAAATTGTACCGTCTAAAGCGGCCTTTAGTTTCATTAATCCACTACACTTAAATCAAGTATGGTAATTAACAAAGACACTTAATTTAATGGCCGCCATCTTGGATTTTAATGACGCTTTGGTAAATTAAAGCTGGTGGATATATTTCAATTGTCTTAAATTCATTTCAGGTCAGCATCTGAGGACAACTAAATCTAACAATAAAAATATTTGAATTATTGTACGCTACCTTGGATTTAAAGAGCCCTTGATCTACAGTAGAGTTGGGAAATATCCTTTATCTGAATGTTACAACCTGAAAGTATGTGAACAAGAAATTTAATCAAGTTTGGTAATAAATAAAGACATTTGAATAAATGCCCGCCATCTTGGATTTAAAGGGCCCTTCAGTAGTAGCTAAACAGTTGTTTTACCGTTAGTTAAAAGTGGTTAATTTCCGTTCAGTACCATAAAATATACTTATAATCTGGAAATCACTCAAAAAATATGATCAATATTTTTTTTAAATCTTGGGCGCCATTTTGGATTTCTGGGACTCCTACATAAATTTCAACGTACCTCAATATCTCAAAATGACCTTTTATGTATGCCCATTCAAGCTTTTATGAAAAAGTGAACAATTCTTTCAAATTTTGGCGCAAATCATCCCCACTATTAATATTAAAACTGTATATTCATTACGTTATAATACAGAACATAGTGCCAACCAGATCGTCAAAGAATCAACTTCATACAACCTTCTGAAAGCCTGACGTCAATTTTGACACAAGCATGACCAATTCAATAGTACGAGAAATTTTATTTTACGCTGAAATTATTTCCAAAGTTAATTGAGGTTGAAAGAGTGCAGGAGTCCTGTAAAATATGAAACGAACAGTTCTCCATTCATGACAAAATTCAATATCTTCTTGACAAAAAATAATTCAATTCGTAACAATATTAGTTTAAAAACGTTATATACGTCTAACATAAAAATGATAATAACTTATTGGAACTACGATTTTGAGTAGCTGCATTAGTTATCTACGTTTTTAAATTTGGGTATTTCTTTACAGCAGTAATCTGATCTAATTCTAAGTAAAGATGTCGAAGGTTATTTTATATTCTGGAATTATACGATCAAAACTTTTCTTTAAGAATTATATACATTTAACATACCAGACAACCCACGAATTAAAGACAACCATTTCCCTTACTCACATGACGCTTCGGGTAATGTTTGGAAGTGGGAGGGTTTGGCTGACTCTCGGTCAGGGAATGCCTACACAGTTCAGTACTTATTACTGTCTGATAGTTCTAACACTTTTGGCATATTGTATTATTCTGCCAAACACCATGTTTGAGAAACTGGGCAGTAAATTATACTTACCGTTATCACTACACGTAAACTTTTGAGAGTATGTTCACTCATGTTTACTGATAAGCATAAATAGTGAGTCATTGTAACCAGTATATAGAAACACTTCATGTTTGTGAGTTACGTTCTTTCCATAGGAGTGAACAGGTGCCTCTATGAATGCAAAAAAATTTCATTTCATTTTAATACAATTTATTTAAGTGCTCATACAATTATTAGTATAACATTATCATACATAAAATACACTGTGAACACAAAATTACTGTAATTAAAAGAAAATTATGAGGACCATCGAAAGACGATCTGTCAGGATTACATCAGAAGAGATCGACAGAGGAAAACTATGTAATAACAAGACAAATAACCATAAAAATGAGAACCATATTATTTTTTCTCACTACTTCTTGTATGCCGTTATCAATGTAGTTTTTCTTTCTTTATATCGTCAACACATTACGCCAAACTAATTTATTACTGGTTCATGTATTTTATACTTTTGTATATAAAGAATTGTTTTTAGATATGCTACTTCCTTTTGTAAAAATAGGGTAAATAGGATGAATGAGAATTCTTTCTGATATTTGGATGTGTCGTCTTCATTCATCGTTTCTATGGTTTGAATAATACGAAGGATTGTATTCAGTGTTGCCACCCCAAAACAGTTATTTTTTTAATATCTCGGGAACGATTAGATATATCGATAGATAGATATAACGATTAGCAAACGCCATCGGGATTGCTGAGCTACAGGAAAACTTTATGTGATGCTTTTCACATCACGTCGTTTGGGACTTTTGCTTTCTACGGATACTCAAACATGTGCCCTTTTTTGGATGGCTCCTGTGTCAAACCCGTTACTCACTGGATGCTGTGAATTCTACGGTTTACTCCCTACATTACATCCTTTCATTTTGCAGTATTGTTGTGGTTGTACATTTCTTCGTTTCTCTGTACGGACACCTTAATGTCTAAAATTTAGAGCTTCTTAGCTCTCTTAGTTGGCAACACTGACAAACCAACTTTTGTTCATTATCATTCACTCTTTATACAAAATCTTTTAATGATATAAAATAGTATATGTTCAATTAAAAAAAATATAAGTTTTTGTTGGGGTGGCAACATTGTTTACCCTATGACTACGTTTTATACAATGTCATATGTCCCCTTCAAGTCAATTAACTTTTGTTTGTAACATTTCTTTGTACAATACATCGTTTGTGCGATATTTCATATTGTCAAGTTAAATCATCCACCCTGTATACACATAAGAAGAAACCAAGTTGTAATGGAAAAATAATAATATATTCCTTAAGTGACGGTATAATTTTACGATATCTTAATTGTTTATGTGAATAAAATTATTCATCAATATTAATAACATAATGGAAATTAACGATACGGTTCCAGGGTTAATTAAATTAAGCAAAGGATATATGCAGTACGCATTGATAAAAGAAGATATAACACAATGTAAATAATATACTATAGAAATTAATTTCTAAATATATTTGCCATTTACTTGCCAATACAAAATTTTGGTTTGCACTTTCCAGTTTGTGTCAAGAATTCTATTTTTTCTCTTTTCCTGTGCATATGTATATAGTATTTTTAAATATGACACTAAAAACATGTCAGAAATGAAACCTTATAATCTAAAAATATGAAAATTAACATTCACAGAATTGCTAAAACATGCGTACTTTAAGAGCTACAGGGTTATTATTACATATCTACCGCTGCATTATTACAAATTAAAGAAGCCGTGTCAGTAAATTACAACCCATTTGAAACAAATGGATATATTTAATCAAATATTAAAAAGCAGATACCGTAGAGTTCCGAAAACTCGGCCTAATGTGGACCGAAGGGTGACCGAGTTTGCAAAAATGCCGGGTTTTCGGGAATGTGGTTAAAAAAGAATACGTACGAGTGTTTCCTTAGAAAATACAGTACTGAACTTGTATGTATTGTTTGCTTGAGAATACAACAGGGAATAAACTGCCCAAATACCCTTAAATTTAACGAAAAATACGTACTTTATGAAGGCATAGAGCCCTTACTACATGAAAATTAATGAATACACAGTGTACAGTAATTTACCTGTTAAAACAGACCTAAGAAAAAGACGTTTTTTTCGCCCTGTCAGGGTGTGGCCGACTTATCCGAACTGCCGGATTATCGAGTGCCGAGTTTTCTGGACTCTACTGTATTAATAGTGAAATGCTTAGGAGGTTTATTCCTTCTACTGATAAATTGTAGTAACTGTCCTAATACAATACTTGAGTACAAGTTTAGGATGTAATTAGCTAAATTGACATGGCTTCTCAGTACTCATCAAAATCCAATGAACTTGGGGCGCCTATAACTACGCACTTTTTTTTTAAGATGAACCGTTTCCATCGTTATACCATAAACTAAATAATAATATAGTCTTACACCGCTTACCTATTTTCGACTGCGCTAAAATTAATGGGTTTTCGCTTATGGGCACGTGATTTTGAAGCCTGCAATTTGGTGGCTCTGGCGGCTACTACTGGAAAGAACCAGGTATTGAAAGTGGTCACCAAAATCACCTAGCGGCAGGGTTCAAAGTCACGTGCTCCTTAGGGCAGACGAAAATATGTAGGCGTGATGTCTATTCTAATTTTACACTACGCGATGCTTTCCTGTAACGTCGCATATATACGTAACATTGTATATATAAGTTCACATGTTTGGACTTCATTTAAACACATTTTAAAATACGGCTACTCTATCTAAATGTTGATACATTCTCTGAACTGCTTTAAATATTCAAATTACAACTTCTCTAAACTGACGACAGTCTTGCATGAGTAGCACAACATAGCTACTACAAATTTAACAATTTTAAAAATGTAGCTATCATAAGATTCGACAAAGAATTGAATGTCGCTATTAGCCTATAAATAAAAGCAAATTTAAACAGAATTGTAGAAACTTATCTAGCATACATGTTTTAAAGAGAATCCCTCTATTTTAATGCTGAATACTACGGCCACTAACAGAAAATATATGTTTCTTCCTTATTTTAGAAGAGCGAGATGGTATGTAAATCATGTTCATCAGGGCACCATTTTCCAAATCCTTATAATTAATCCTAATTTGTTTACGACGAACTCTTTCGGGGAAACCTGCTCCTTCATTTCGGTTGGTTGATCTCCCGCTGTTATCGGTTCCGTTTGTGCAAAGTTTATCTTCGATTACATCACACGAAATTGATTTCACTGTAGAATCCTTTGCATTTACTGTCACAGAATAGGAATTGTCAATGTTAATGTTATGCACTTCTACTGAACTTCTATCGTCGCTTGAAGATTCCTCGTCATTTTCACTTTGTGACGTCTTGGATATTAGATAAAAGTCTCGGACATACGACTCTGTGCAAAATTTATCTTTGACTTTGTTTAATAAAATTGATTTCAACATGGACTGCTTTCCATTCGTTGCTATTGCAGATAAATTATCGAAGTTACTGTCGTGTAGGTCTACTGAATTTGGTTCGTCGGCGCTTGAGGCTTCTTCGTCAAATTGACGTTGTAAGGGATCGTGGATTCGATCACTGTTTGATATATCTCGCGATGAATTTGAACTAATATTTGCAGGATTATTTGAAGTCTGACCTTCAGTAATGCGTCTATGTTTGACTGGTACACTGAATGAAATTTCATTGTTTGAGATGTCCTCATTATTATCCCCAATCCCATAATTGCAATATATATCCTCCGAACCCCCGTTCACAGTAGGAACGTCAATATCAGATTCAGAGTGTGTTTCTAAATGCTTATTTAGCTCACTTTCTAAGTTAAACTCGTTTGTGCACAAACTACAATAGTACCGCTTAGGTAATGAATCTTCTATGATCACTACACCACTACATATGACAGATTCTGAAATGTTGCTATTAATTACTTTATTGCTTCCGTCAATAGGTGATTGAGGCTTTTTGTTGGGACATGTGGCAACACAGTTAGGGCCTCGTACACTCTTAGACACATCAGATTCATCGCGGGTACACAATTCATCATGATCATGGAATTCCGATTCTGAACTGAACTGAGCGAGACACTCAGAAGCACTTTGAGCGGTACTACAACTTTCCATTAGCAATGATTGTCTGTCATTTACAATTTGCGGTACATTAGTTCGTGACGAAGGTTCACGATCAATTTCAGAAATGCAATTGCTACGTTGATTCGAATCATGTAAAGATACCACCGAAAGCTGTTCCAAAACCTGCTGTCCTGGAAAGGTTATTGAAGAATTAAGTGAAAATTTTGAATATGTGTCACGGTTGCTGTCATTCCTTGCTTTTTCTAATACAATTTCGTTTGCTTGCCTTCTTCTTCTGGCATTGCCTGAACGAAGATCTTCTTTGTCTTTGCTTGCGGAATGCACCAAATAATGTTTTTTGAGGTCACGTTTCGAAGAGAATTTCTTATTACATTTGTGAAATGTGTACCGGGCTTTCTTTTTATCACTTTCTTTGTAAGTCTGGCTATCAATTTGACTCCTCATGCCAGATATGCACGGTTCAGTTTCATCCATATCTTGTTTGTTGGAATTCACTCTGAGAGACAGAAGTGGATGTTTAATTATCGTATAACTTGACGATGTATTATGGCTTAGAAGATGTTTATTAAGGTCTGATTTTCGCGGAAACTGAATTGCACAATAATTACAATCAAATGTTTTCTTCTGTGTAGTATTCATATCTATTTCAAGTTCTTTGCCTTGAAGCCCTTTCGTCTCTCGTTTATTCTTTAGTTTTTTACTCTTCTCAGAATGATTGATAGAAGAGTCGGGAATGGGGTCTCGGTCCACAGATGGAGTCTGAACATTAGTATCTGATATCTGTCCTTTCTTGTACTGTCTTAAAGGATGTTCACTTTTCAGATGTACTGTAAGACGAGGAAGAAGAGCGAAGCGTTTATTACATAGGTCACACTGAATCGGTCTAGTGTGTGTATATATGTGCCTTCGTAAGTGGGATTTCGTTACGAAAATCTTATTGCAGTAATCACAAATAAATTTCTCGTTTTTGTGTATTTGTAAATGACCACATAAATTAAAGTACGAAGAATAATGTTTCCCACAAATTTTGCAGGTAAACCTCTCCCCATGGTAGCTCATATGATTTTTCAATTTAGTTTTACAAGTGAAAGTTTCACTACATTGATCACAAGGAAACGGCTTATCAGAAAGATGTTCCGTTTCGATATGCGTTCCAAGATAAAGCAGTCTACAGAATTTCCTATCACATATGTCACACTCGAATTTTTTAATTGGTTCAGTATGTATCGTAATGTGCCTTTTTAAGTAACGCTCGGTTGTGAAATTCTTGTTGCAAAAATTGCATCTAAATTCTTGATTATAGTGAATTCGTAAATGTTCACAAAAATAACTGTGAGATGCATATTGCTTATGACAAATTTTGCAGGTAAAAGTATTCTTGCTATCATGACAGACAATGTGTTTTATTAGGTAAGCTTTTGTTCTAAAGGTTTTATTACAGTGATCACAGGAGAACGGATATTCTGTGCCATGGAGAGGCTTATGGCGACATAGCGCCCCATAATCTGCAAATACGGATGGACATTCTTTGCATTTGTAAGGTTTTAGCCCACTGTGTATTATTTTATGTCTGTTAAATGCACTGGGATCCGAAAAGGATTTCCTGCACTCTATGCAAGTATATGGTTTGATACCAGAATGAATCCGCGTGTGAATTTCCAGATTGCCTTTAGTGCGGAATGATTTACTGCATTGCGCGCAAGAGAAAGGGTACTCATTTTTGTGGACGAGTTGATGACGCTTAAATTGGGAGTCCTGGACAAAGCGCTTAGTGCAAAGATTGCAGCCATATGGTTTTACTCCAATGTGAGACCGCGTATGTACTTTAAGATCTTCCTTTCTTTTGAACACTTTTCCACAGTGAGAACACGTACATGTGTTGTGATTATTGTGCGTCATGACATGTTCTTCGTAACTATCCTCGTTTAGGTAAGACTTCCCGCATTGGCGGCACAAATTCTTAATGCCGTGTTGTTCTAAATGTCTATAAAGAAAACTTAGCTTCCTGAAGTATTTTCCGCAAAGTAAGCACATATTACCTTTATCGATGTCATACAAGGTATCGGTTGGAATCTCATCTTTCCCTGGTTTAACGTCTCCGTTAGTCACTTTCATCCTTCCTGCGTAGAAGCCTTCTTAGTTTTTATTCACTATATGGTTTTCTGTACACCGGTCGAGAGTGGTTTTATTCTGTATTAGGCTTCATTTCACAAGATCGAACTTCATCAGGTCGTTGTTGACTCGTCTCGGCGGTTTTGGACTCGCATTGAAATGTGGTTTTTTCATAGACAACGTCATGGAATCGTCTCCTAAATATGAAAAGAAAATGAATAAATCACGTGTACAAAAGGATGAATTCCAAAATAATTAGTAGATATAAAGCGATAATTAAGAACACGTATACATGAAACAATAATTTTATTTAATGTTTTGAATAACCAACTAAACTTTCTTAAGTTTAAAACTCCTAAAATTAAGTAAACGATGTAACAATATATGCTATATATGTAGGGTGATTTACGAAATCCGTATCAGGACCTCAGCGCCTATTGCACAGAAATCTTTGAAACAAAAAAATGTTAATACCAAAGTGCATGTGCCGAATCTTGTGGCGACACTTCTGAAATCATGAACGTCTCGGGAATACTTCTACGGAGGTTAACCTCAAAATTTTAAATAGCAACACAGTATGATTTTGTCCCCATTGAAACAATTGCTAAATTTTGTACAACTTTTAGAGTAAACACGTTTCACTATCTGTTATGGTTTGGCAATTAGAAGACCTAATTGGTGGTCTAAATTAATATAGTGTAGAGAGGTTTCGGTAGTTTTGTATGCTGCAGTTAAAAATAATAGGAAATAAAGGTTCCACATTAAAGTGAAATACTAAATGGGATATGCGAAATCAAGTGGTGAAAATAATAAAAAAAAAAGAAAAACAGAGGCGTGTCGGGAATATTGTTACGGAAGGCCAGCTTCAAAATTTTAAATAGAAACAATGTTTGAATTTGTATTCATTGAAACAATCATGAAATATTGAATAGCTTTTAGAGAAAACATTTTTTAAAAGTCTTCAGTTACATGAACTACTTGGTCAGTTAATTGTTTATTTAACAATTAACTCTTGCAATTGCCAAATGTTACGATATTAAAAAATGTTTCTTCTGAAATTTGTTGAAAATTACATTTTTTTTTCAAAGATAGCAAAATCAACCATTGTTTCTATTTTAAATTTTGAAGCTGCCCCTCCGTAACAGTATTCCAGGGACAGTATTTTATTTAAATCTTCACTCTTTGATTTCTGATATCCCATTTAGTATTCCACTTTAGTTTGGATCCTTTATTTGCTACTTTTTAGTTACAAAATCCAAAAATCCGGAATGTCCTTTACACCATGTTTATTTCGACCACCAAATGGTCTTTTAGCTACCAAACAGTAAGAGATATGGAAACGAGTTTCTTTTGAATGTTGTTTAAAATTTAGGAATTATCTCAATGGGGGTAAAATCAACCCGTATTGCCATTTAAAATTGCCTCCCGTAGAGGTATTCCCGAGATACCCCTGATTTCAAAAGCATTAACACGTGATTCACCTGAGTAAAGGCCATTACTTACTTCGTGAATTTCCCTGTATATATATATAAATATGAATACTGTCAGATCTATCTGAACAACAGACGACTTCAAAGTTTTAATTCAACATCAATTATGTTTTACATTTTTATGAAAGAAACTCCATGAAGTTAGGGAATTTTGAAACAAAATATTTAACTCAACAAATGGTAATTAAGTCCTGAAATTAAGCCATTAAAGAACCCGCAGATTTTGTTCTAGTTTCACATACAGAAGGAAAACGCTAACAAAACATGCAGCATGTAATTTGATTTAGGCCCTCTGAGAAACTCGGTCGATGCAGATCTATTTAAACCAATTTCTATCACGATTAACCAGTTGTCCTAAAGCATCTCAATTATTTCGACGGTTAAAAAAATACATTTTAATTTGAACTTTATTGATGACCTTTAGGCATCTAATACTCAGACCGTTAAAGACTAAATGCTACAGACACTAGCACCCCAATTACGCAAAAGACCCTACATACAAAGAAGTGCATTTTCATTCGAGTATCGTCTCTCATGTCTCTCTGATGTCTGTGATATAACACATATATAGGTTTCCGTCCTATATTGTCAAGCCTGTATTCAATGTATAAAAAAACAACAAAAAAACAGAACTTGAATTGAAGAGAGACCACTGCTAACTACGCCATTTAACGAAATGACAAGTTTCATTTAGTTTTCTAGTGGTATTACAAAATTTGATAACGTAAGAAATAATAAAAAAACTAACGCAGAGTTTAAAAAGAAAAGGAAACCTATTTTCAGAATGAAAAGTTTAAGCGGAAGCTTCCTGAACTACATTTGTTATCTGATGTTTCAGAAATAATATATTTAAAACAATTATCACCAAATTCGAATTTCAAATCTCACCCAACCTTGGCTCTGTTAACTATTACCTTATGTAGAGTTTATTACATGTTCCTCGCTTTGAAAATTAATTATTCAGAATATCTAATAATTAACCTTTTACCTAATATTTTAGATTAATGATTACATAAATCTCACAGAGAGAACTTACGGAAATCGCTCTCAAGAATTTCTGACGGAGATGAAGTGTGCACTACATGATTTAATTTATTGTTAAATATATACTGTTCGCTTACTAGTCATTATAACGAAAATATACTGCTCATAATAATATATTTGACATACAATTTTACCAACACTTCTCAGTTTTGCTGTGCCAGATTGTCACTACACGATAAAACTGCAGACCGATAAGTGAAAGGAAATTCATTCATAAATAAGTTTTCCATACGAATTACAAAACTAATAAACTAATGATAATAACATTCCATGTCGAGACCTAACGCCGTGTATTATTTCGTACCTAGCAGAAACAATACGGTCATTTATCAGGTGCACAATCATGAGTTCGAAAAATATACTGTTCAACTTAAAAACAAAATATTTGTGGATTGGGTGAAGAACTAGAAAATTTAAAGGCATTGAAGAAGAATAATTTCAGTAGTATACACGGACAGGAAGAATTCACTTGTGCGTAGTTCTCATATGGTGCGAGAGGGTTACTTTCTCGTTCATTATGTCAGAACGTACAGAAAGTATATAAACGCAGCGAATTTCAGTTTTCTAACGATTTAGAATAATATATTTCATAAGTGGGAATATTTTTGCTTGTGTGACCTTCCAAAGGAACATCACAATTTTTAATGCGATTTCATCACTCTATAAAACTAAGCTAAAACACATATTTACTCCTTTTGGAGATTTTTAATCAACACATACCAGAATGATGTATATTAGAGCTATCCGAAATGCAACTTGCCCTTTCATGTGATGCGTCAAGTATTACGGAAAACAGTGTCCTGCTTGGCAACAGTCCATTGTGTGTCACTATGAATCCAGCAGAGCAGAGTGAATGTCCAATTGACCGCATACCAACTACCATACGAAATCAGTGCAGAAAACTTCACCAGATCCGTAATAAGATTATTCTTAGCCAAAAGTGCAACTTGCGAAAATTATGCAGAAAAGGTGACATGTGAGGCTGGTACGACATAGCGGTGTCACATGTCCATAAACATGGAAACCTGGTCTCCATTACGGGCCGACAGGTGAAACATCAGATTCTAAAGACTGACAAGACTTGAGAGAATGTCTGGTTCACTATTTCTGAGCTTCTTGGGAATTTATCGCAAATTTTTCAAAACAGTCTTTCACGAAGTGACCACCGACTTACCACAACTTTAATGGGTATGTTGCTGTCATCATTTGCAGTTGCTACAGACATTTTGAACGGTAGTTGTTTCGTGTGTATGGAAATAAGACCTTCATTTTGGCATTGTTGTACGAGATGAGATAGACTTTATATACAAGTATATACCAACTTTCATCCAGCACAATTATCCTTCATCCTTCCACATATCGCTGCTAGATATATATACAGACGTTAAGTGGCAAACCGGTTTCTTACAAAGCTTGTTTTTCAAATCCACTGGAATTTGAATTTATTTTAAGGCCTTTAGGCAACTATGGCTCAGGCCGTATGAATGATAATGGGATGAATTGATGGAATAAAGAAAGTGAGAAACGAGAGCACCCCGAGAAAACCCACGCACACGGTGTTTGTCCACCACAAAGCCCACATGGTATGAGCAGGGATCCATCCGACGACCCCTAGCACCAGAGGTGAGCGCTCTACCAACTGAGCCACCGTGGCCCCATCAAATCCACTGGAACTGATTTTGTTTTTGCTCTCCTGAAAAGTTTATAAAAATCACGTTTCTGTGTCTTTACCGGCAATATGCTCTCATTAGCTCCGATTCAAGAAATTCTCTGAGGACAACAGACAGCGTTCCATCATCCTACATACCATTAATTATTTTCGGGATGTTTCTAAGAAATTCCTTTTAATTCTTAAGTATTTTGTTTTCTGGAATAAGACTCGGAGATAAAATTTAAAACAGTTTCTTTATTTTTAAGTATTTTCTTTCCTGGAGAATGTTTAAAAGGCAATTACAATACTTCTTTAATCTACCATCACTCTGAAAACTTCTGCCATAAGGAATTCACGAAAACTGGTATAGTCCCAGAAAATATATTCCGTATACATAGCATTTAAATTTTACTAAGTCTGACACATGTCGTGCCTCAGCCATATCACGACTTTAACTTGCCTGTCTGGCCCAAAAATAAAAAACAAACAAATAGCTATGTTCGCGCAATACCATTCCCCGTGACAGTTCCAGTAACTTTACCTACCTTAGTTGGCAGCCCAGCCCAAGCCAGAAGTTTCAGAATTTTAACAAAAATCTCTGGGAAAATAATCATGCGTTTCACGAAGCTAGACTGATTTTTCTAAATGTGTACCTTGGCTGCTGTATGCTCAGTACGAAAAAAGAACTCAGTGCTGGTGATATATGCTCAGTCCTTTTGTTTCCTTACGAGAACAGAGAAAAATAGCGGTCCATTAACAATCGCGAAGGCTCCGGTCCGTTGGTAGCTTTTAGCCACGCAACCATTACTTTCTTATAAAATAGTTTGGCAACATTGACAGTTCCAGTACTTAGGTACGGGAAACACCGTACTTTCCAATGTTTATGCCAATTTTGGGGTAGCTAGGTCTAAATCAATGGAAACAACTTGATATTAGAAATGAGTTGGGAACACTGAACCACTGCAATAATCAAGACTGTTTAGATGGCTTTACGTCAGTCTATCCAATACCTTCCGTACAACAACTTATGGTTAATCACAAATACTTTGACATGGGATGGCAACATTGACAATGGGTTTCCTGGGCAGTGAGTACATCTGCAGTATGTTCCTATTGTGTTAATGTTGATGCCAAGTTTGCTTCTGCTATGTCTAAAATAACGGAATCAATTTGAATTTTCTTTATATAAAATAGCCTGGCAACACTGGCAGTAAGCTGCTTCACAACGAAGGCCTTGTCAGTGTTTTTGTATTGTGTCGATAACGTTTACGCCAAGTTTGTCGCCACTAAACCTAACTCAATGGGAGCAATTTGAAAATCGTCTTTTTAGAAACAGCAACAGGGTTCTAGGGGATCTCAGTTTGTCTAGCCAAGACTTACCAACGACACCTCAAGCATCTCTCCATGTAGTTCCTGAGATGTAATTTCTGGACACGGACAGACGAACATTCTGAGCGGGATTATAAGATTCCTTTAGCTATAGCCTCGCTATCAAGGGACCTAAAACAAAATTTGTTCCCACACTTCTAATGCAACTGAATCCAATACAGGTAAATATTTCCATGTGAGGTGAATGTCCATAAATATATCCTAACCAATGTTGATATTCAACTGAAGAATTAACTGCTTCGCGCTACTGGTATCTTGAAGTCTTAAGATTTTGCCACTTAAAATGTTGTACATGAGGGACACATATGACCAAGTAAGTAATTATGCCAATTTTCAGATTTTTATTTTGAAAACTGTCCAAGATACAGAGGTCATAAAAATAAAGTTTTGAGAAAAGACAATCAATACATAAAAATGCCTGTAAGATTTTCCCTAATTGTATTAGAGTAGAAATTCAAACATCGCTGGAAAGTTAAAGAATAAAGCTTTCTATTCATACCCTACATGACCTTCTGACGACAGTTTACAGTTTGAAGGTTATTCACTGTGACCTTTGACCTTGAATATTTCAAAACATACTATTTCAGAAAATTATCTAAGAATGTTTTATTACCACAAGATTTTTCTACCCATGTACTAAATATTAGGCAGTTACCACAATGGCAAGGCAGTGAAGGATTAATGTATATGCCCTGCAGCCAGATTCATATCATTGTAAATAAAATTGAATGTTAGAATGTGTGTTTCAACAACACGCTCAAACGGTCTGACCGATGTTTCACACATGATTAGGTTAGATAACGGTCCAACTTGAGATGTCATATTTTTGTAAACCGGAAATGACTGTGTCACCAAGGAATTAGTTAAAACCGCAATTTCATTGATTATAACAATGTCATAAATACATTGTTTGTATGTTTGTTAAAAAAATACAAATAAATTAATAGCTTATAATTTTTTTAAAATTTAAATTTTGATTGTTGTAAATAAAATATTTAATGTTTTAGAGCATTGTAGTAGTATCTCTTGTAAATCAGCTAGTTTGTTATAAAATATAAACCTTTCATTTATAATAAACTAAAATCCTCAAGGCAAGAAATATTTATTGTATGGTATGTCTCTGCGCCTTACCTGCAGAAATGTACAGCATGTAACTGGAAATCCATTAATCCTGTACTGCCTCGGTATTGCGTTGCCAGTCCAATATTTGGTACATCAGTAAAAGAATCACGTGGCAATAGAATATTTTTTATAATTCTGTGATGGCATATTTTAAGATATTCAAGGTCAAATCTCACAGTGAATGACCTTGAAACTATAATCTGTCGTCAGAAGGTCACGTAAGGTATCAATAGAAAGCTTTGTTCCTTAGCTTTCCAACGGTCCTTGAATTTCCACTCTACTAAAATTAGGGGAAATTTACATTTTTTTTGTATGTGAATGTTATTTTTTTTCGAAACTTTTATTTTTATCTTGGACAATTTTCAAATTCAAAATGTGAAATTAGTAGAATTACTTACTTGGTCATATGTCACCTTCGTACTAGCTTTCATCCAGATCAGAACTGGTGAGGTCAAGGTAATTGATCTGACATGGATTGATGGATTGTCTCAAGAACAAAATTACGGTAGAAAGGAAGAACGGATCAATCAGAATCATTTTCTTGAAAGTGCGTTTTATACTTGAGTCACTGCCAGCAGCTTAAATAAGTGATATTTCTTACTTAGATCACTGTTAATTAATACTGAATAAATAAACTTGTGATATTGTATAGTTCTATTGAAGCAGAAATAAAGTAAGGCTTTTAATGATTGTTGCTTAAATACAAATTAAACAACACAAGCTTTATTTGTACATTCCTCTGAATAAACTAAAAGAAGTAGTCAATTGAGATAAATGAAAGATGAAAAATAATATATTTTTAATCTTGAAATTAGTAGAAAAATATTGTGCACAACGTAATTGACATCGCAAGTGCAAATGTAGTTGACCTTTTGCTATATTGCGTTCATTTGACACTTCGTTTTAGAAGATAAATCTGATCAACAGAACTAAAGGCACTTCTATCATGTCACTACGTAAATGGAAAACTTCTATATGTGTGTACATTATTGAAAAATAAGATCGGCTAGAATTTCACGTTTAATGGTTCTTAAGCTCGTGCACCATCAACTGTTTTAATAGAAGCAGACTGAGGCAAGTTACGATAGAAGGAGAATCCAAATTTGTTATTGTTCTCTGAAGTTTTAATATCTCCCTCTCTTTTTAACTCTTACATGTTTAGTAATACAGTCTGCTTCTCAACCGAGATTTAGGATCAATTTGCTGATATATAGTCTTGCCACCATGGTTACTATCTTATAGCAGACGTTACTAACATCCAGTGTGTTTCCTCCTATGTCCAAAGTGAGATTCATATGTTGTTCTGTTTTAGCTAAACTAAGATATGAATGTTTTATTTGTTTTCTGTGTGGTAAGAGCTCTTAAACCCTAGATTCCTGTTGTCCACACAGTCCATGATATAATTGATGCAGGTATCAAACTCAATCACTATATCAAAGATGAAAGTCCAAGATACAGATCTAAAAGCATGGCTAAAATAGCTACGTCAGAACGTCATGTTGTAAGGGCTAATAATGAAAATGGAGTTGGGCATCTTTTGATTGATCCCAATTTTAAATGTACTTTCCATGTTATCAATTACACTCTGGACTATTTAGTTTCCAGAACAATGTCTTAAGCTTATCGTTCATTCAGAACAGAATATTTTCAAAGTGTTAGTAGTTCCTTCAATTGCAATGTTGCCTCTGTATTTAGCTTTAGTTACATTCATTAAGCAGAAAATCACCGCAGACATTCTATTAACTCTTCCGATCGGCTTTCATAAATATAAGAACTTTTTTGCCAGAAACAAGAATAGCAGTGAACTTATTTTCCGAGAGACACTTAAAAAGTTTTAGATTCTTAAATTTAGCACAATATTCTTGTTTTTCTTTACTACTTATAAAGTGAAATATAGGATCGCATAAGCTTTTCAAACACTCTTTGAGGTTCTATCCCAAAATCCATTACATAATTCGTGCAAAAATACTGCGGTGCTGAGTGTCTGTCAATCTACTTCAGATCGGGAAACAAGTGAATGATGTGAGTTAGTTTCTGTCCATTAGTTGCACAATGGATCGAATAGTTTATTCGATTAATTTAACAAATTGTTAGGGCGAATCGGTGCAAACCAGCTGAAAATCACAATATCTCAAAAGGCGTTTTTGAAATCCATTAGAAATACTAAAATCGGGATTCGGCATTTCTTTACCCATGAAGTGAAAATAGAGAAAACTTCTGTCTCTCTTTCCTTGGTTAAACTTTATGATTTTTATTAACATTTATGACAGCTATCAGCAGAAAATAGAATAACATTTTATGAGACGCACTATAGGAAAAGCATTTACTACAAATCCTTTCGTACACTACATATAAGGTGTTAAATTCTTGTTTCACTATATTTGTATTTCTCGCATCAAGAAGCTTTAAAATACGGAGTCATTTTGTATATATAACGTATAAAGATGCTTTA
>JAGDQP010022014.1:0-25047 GCA_022664845.1 Lepisma saccharinum
AACTTTTGAATCAACTATAGCTCCCAAACGGATACGATGATCACAATGGTTTTCTACGAAAGTTGTATCATTATCATCATATTCAACCGTTTTCTATCCACTAATAGATGAAGATCTCAACCTTTTCTCTCCATGTATCTCGGTCTGCTGCTATCCTCATCCATGTAGCTCCTGAAAAACGTTTAGTTTCATCCACGCATCTTGCATTTGGAATTCGTCTCGGTCGTTTATTTTCTCTGGGAATCCAATTAAATATATTCGTCGTCCATTTTCCATCGATTCGTCTAGCTATGTGACCGGCCCATCTCCAATTAGGCTTAATGTTTATGTGACCAGCCCATCTCCACTTCATCTTTCTTGCAGTGTTGATTATATATTCTACCTATGTTTGTGCGCGAATGCATTCATTTGTCTTCCTGTCCCTCCTAGTTATTCCTAGCATGCATCTCTCCATAGCTCTTTGTGTGGCTCTCAATCTTTGAGTCGTTTGCGCATTCAATGTCCAAGCTTCACAGCCGTACATCATTACAGATAAGACGCATTAATTATCAAATTTATGCTTGATACACATTGGTAGTTTGATTTTGAAAATAAAATGTAGTCTGCCAAACGAGCTCCACGCCATCTTACATCTATTTATTTCATCCATCAACTTGGCATTCGATGTTCTGAGCTGCCCTAGGTAAACATACTCATCAACTATGCCTATTGTCTCTCCGCTAATCTTTATTTCCTTCTTTCCAGCATGTTGATTGTACTATACATTACTTTTGTTTTACATAAATTCATTTTAACTTTCATTACACAGTTCTTCCATTCTGGTTTGTAGTTCTTCTGCATTTGAAGCAAACAGGATTATATCATCGGCGAATCGTAGGTGATTAAGGTAATCACCATTGATTTTTATTCCAACTTCATCCCAGTTTAAGTTTTGGAACACTCCCTCCAGGACAGCTGAAAATAGTTTTGAAGAAATTGAATCTCCTTGCCTCATCTCTCTTCCAACTTTAAACTTTTTACTCTCTTGATGTAGTCTAATGACAGATGTGGCAGTCGAGTAAATATTTCGCAGTAACTTGATGTATGCATTTTTGATGCCTTGATGTTCAAGCGATTTAAGTACTGATACCAAGGAGACTGAATAAAACGCCTTTTCAAAATCTATGAATCCCAGACATAGTGGAAGTTCACAGTCATTAGTCCTTTCCATAACCTCATTCAATGTGGTCCATTGGGCTAAATCAACGGCGAAACTTTGGTGAACATTTTGTATAGAACTGACACTAACTAAATGGTCTTTAGTTTTCTACGCATTCTTTGTCCCTTTTCTTGTACAATAAAATATTAATAGCATTATTCCAACTTGAGGGTATTTCTCTCTTTTTCCGGCACATTGTGAATAATTTACCAAGTTCCTCTTTCATCTTTTCATCTCCCCATTTAAGCATTTCTAAGGTGAGTACATCTTCTCCTAGTGAATTTCCGTTCTTCATCAATGAAAGTTCTTTATCCGCTTCTTCTTCCATTACGTCTGGTGCTTCAACATCATTTTCTTGTGAATCTTCCTTTCCTAGTTGTTCTTCAGAGTAATATAATTCTCTGTAGAAATTTTTAATTTTTTATAATGTCTTCCTTTTATTGTCACGGTCCCACCTGGTCTCTTAACTGCAATTAATTGCCTTTTCCCTAACATGGGGTGCTCTTTGGTTTTCTTCAGGCTCCTGTTTTCCTCGATTTATTTCTAACAAGATTTCCGTTGTATCTTCGTACATCCTCTCTTATTTTCTTCCTTACGGGTTTATTTAGTTCTATGTACCCAATCCTTTTTATGTGATTTTTCTTTTTCATTTCCCTCATTTTCTTCATCAAGAGTTTAGTTTCTTCTGAGATTTTGCTCTCTTCTTTCTGTTTTATTCCTGCTATTTTCTTTACCGTCTCTCTTTTTTTCCCAGTCAGTATTTTATTTCTGCTATTGATATCTTCTTTGTCTTCTAACTCTTTCAAGGCGGTGAATCTGTTGCTTAGTTCTATCTCGAATGTTTGTCTGTTTTTCGATAGATTTTCCAGATCTAAGAGTGGCGGTTTTCCTCTGATAAACTTTTTAATCTCAAGTCTAGTATTTAGTTTCAGATTACATCTCACCATCCTATTGTCACTTCAGCTTTAGAAACTGTTCAGAACAGACAAGTCTTGAAGAATTTCTTAATTATTCGAAAATTGTATAAAACTAAGTAATGTTTCCATCTAAATAATAATTGACTCCAGTTTTTACTTAAAATTTCCAAGTTGATACAATACGATAGATTAATTCTCCATGGAAACTTATTTTCCTTATTTTTTTGTTTTTGTTTCAGTGTTTTACACTCAGTAGTTTTTGAGTTATGTCCAATAGACGACGTTGGTGACGTAATACTGCTTCCGTAACTCTTAGCTACTGTAGCTCCCAAACCGTACAAAACATGGAAAGTATTTTCCTAACAATTATTTCGTTTTACTGGTTACTCCAAATATGTAAAGAGTCACCCTAGTTTCTATTTGAAATTTTCAGGTTGACCTCTACTCGTATTTTCAGTACGCCACTGTTGCCCAGATACGACAGTTGAATTCTTCATGTAAACTTTTATATTTTTTTCGACCGTTCTACAACGCTGCATAACGGAATTGCTCTATGGTAGCTGTCTTTTGAATCACCCTATCATTTATTTATTGATTGATTTATTTTGTTTTTAACACTGTGTCCCGGGTTGGCCTTATAAAATGTTGGTCACCCTGCAGACAACAATGACGGCAACAATGAAATGAATCAAGTATTAAATTCATCTGGCAAAGAAGGATCTTATGAAGACGGGCGCTCTACTACCCTTAAGGTTGAATCCAAGTAGGTTTTCCCGCTTTTTTCATTTTTCGTGAATTATTCAAATTTGAGTGCAAATAAACAGAAAATGACTTTCACAAACTATAGTTTGTTTCTTACGCCATTAAAGAAAACCATTATCTTTAAAGAATTCTTAACAGAAACTTCAAATCTATGTCAATTACTTTTGGGACAGTTCCATGTCCCAAAAGTGTGTTCACATAGTTTTGAATTTTCTGTTAACTTTTATTTCAAATTAATGGTATTCACTCTTCAAGTATGTATCAAACTATAGTTTGTGGAAGTTATTTTCTGTTTAACTGCACTCAAATTTGAATTATTGACGAAAAACAAAAAAGGCGGGAAAACCTACTTGGATTCAACCTTAAAGCCAGTTAATACCAAACAACAAACAAGGAATATTGGGATCATGTGCCCTATTAAACAGAAAGAAAGGAAAGAAGAAAACATTTTCTAATAAAAGTAATGTTATTATATTTTGTCTCAAAGGTATCCATAAATATGAGTGTATTTAGTTCATTTGAACAGTACAGATGTAACTGGTTCTGTCTAAGAGGCTATTGTTACAGATAAAAGGCAAACATATGAACAAACCTGTTAACTACGAAAGATTGCTGTAAATGCGATCAGGCTGTGTTGCAGAAAATTCTATTTATCATTTGATTTATTTCCTATAACAAGATGTAGAGCTGATTAAGCCTCACCAATATTGGCTAACATCACAGTGTCACTATATTTGGTTCTGGTACTTGCTTACGATGAAGTTCCATTTGATGCACATAGTATGAATTACATTATGTAAGGACTCTGAACAAAAATTTAAACTGTTATACAAAACCGTACTTAACAATAAAATGATCCCTCTTTGTGGTGAATCACAGGGGTAATGCGATTTGGTATGAAATTTTCAAGTGTGTTGGTGTAGTTAACACCGATTAGAATTTAAAGCCACTCCGTTGCAAGCTGTTCACGAAGTTCGGCAAGCATTCTCGGATGATGTTTCATTCCTTGTTTCAAATAGACAAGTCTCAAAGATTTGCAATTAAATTTAAATATTGGGACTTTGCTGGCACGGAAAATGTGCAAGTTATTGTGCATGGGAGTGGAATCAGTCAGACGTGTTTTGCCCACACACTAATAGTAATCCTTGTGAGAAATGGTGAGTCTAGAATTTGATTAGCAGTTAGATGGTGGACAAAAGGTTAGATGCCTTGTTCTTCGACAAGACAAATGTAGCAAAGATGCTTATAATTGTACAGTGACTTTGAAAAAAGAATTCATTTTGGTGTAGCTGAAAGATTCCCAAAACATCACCAACGCATTCCTCGCTTGGAACACCTGCAGCCATCACTGAAGGCTTCATGCGGTCGTCGGTACACTCTGCGTCTGACATTAACAGTAAAGGCAGAAATGGGGCTCATAAAACAATGTGACCCGATTCCAGTCTTCTAATATCTAGTTCTTTTTTTATTTTCGCCCATGATGTTGCGCGTCGCTGTGTTCTGGTTTTAGCATGGTCCTCTTTCTGGATCACAGATATTCATGTTATGGAGTTCCTTCGTGATATACTGTACGTTCAAATATCAAGATATGTGAATCGACATTGTTGGTTTGGAGCAACTTTCGCCTCGCGACGGAACGATTGGTGGGTACTTCGAGTTATAAGAGGCACTACTCGCCGGTCCCTTCCGTGACAACTTTTGCAAGCATAATTCTCCCATCGATGTGATGTCGACCGCGTTTGGTTCTATTATCTAATCACACATGATACTGTTCTGTGAAACAGATATACACGAGTTCAGTCCTTTTAAACACTGTGTTCTGTTGACCAAACTTCTCAACATTGAAATTCAACAAAGGAGATATCATTGCTCTACCAAACACCTTCTAACCAGAATAGAATTTTTAGTGATACTCTGAATATTAAATAATATTCATAATAACTATTAAGTGGAAATGCATACAGTTATCCATTTATTCTCATAAAATTACTCATTCCTTTATAGGCATTTTAACATATTAAACTTCAATTTGGAAATTTAAATTCTATTTAGATTAATTAATTAATTATTATAAACTATTAATTAATTATCAAAGAAATCTACTACTGTTTAGCTATTTCATAGGAGTAGTTTATACTAACGAATATTGACAAATAAACTATTGATCTCAACTCTCTCCTCTAATCAAACAATTAATTAATTAATTAAAGGAGTCCTGTGCAGTTGATCGAGCAATTAATTAAATTAAACGCAAATAAAATATTTGCCCACTTCCAGTTCACACGGTTTTGAACAGAATCAAGAGAAAAGAAACTTTCCTGACTGTCTGCTGGCGAAGCGTGTGTGTTCTGATGCAGTTTCTGTTCACCTGATCTAATAGAAATATCTAACTCAAAATTTAATTATTCTCAGGACGAAAGTGGCCTAGTCGGCCAGAAGTCCACCCTGGGTGGCCCTGCGGACCCAGGCAATTTACTTCATCAAGTTGACCGCCAAAATCTAAATTACCTTTTTTCCCTCTCACGCCATTCTTCTGACAAATGTCGTAATCGTAGAGCACCCCACTTCTAAAATCACGTCTGCCACACCAACTAAGCACCACCTACCTTGAGACATGCGTATCTTGTATCTTTTATGGAGCACCAACGCAAGTCATCAGCTGATGGTCAATACATAAGCAATACTTATTCTACCAGAGATGTTCAACTTATTGTTCAAGCACTTAATAAATGTAATATATTGGAAACAAGGATCATACCTGCTCCAAAGAAGAAAGTGCAATCATTCTTTATTATTTTTCCATCTTGCAAAAATCGTTCCGGCCTAAATATTTCAGGATCTTTCCAAATTTCTTGATCCATGTGGGCACTGTGCAAATTTATCCATACACTTGTTCCCTGAAGAAAAAGTAAAACTTTTAGGCTTAAAACATGTAAAGTGAATGAGATGATAGCAATATAATTGAGGAGTGACTTTGCAAAACTTACTTTACTCCTTTCGTTTCTAAAGTAAGTTAAGCGTTGATTTCCATAATGTTTGACATATTCTTCAGAAATTTATATTAATTTCATTCAAAACTGGCTATAAATAATAGCAAATGAGGAGTGAGTTTAGCTTGCCAGAGCAGAAATTGCGATAATTCTACACTATGTCGCTTCAAAATTTGCCTTATCTACTCAAAACTTTCATAGAGCTTGTTGGCTGTTAGAATTACAGATATTGTCATGTTCTGGCAGCAGTCTGCTTTCCTTACTCTGTTGTGAACGCGATTGTGAAACACTAACCTGTGACGCAGATCGTGGTGAGCCTGTGATCTAACATACTATTTTTTCACAAGAGCATGCTAATTGTACAATCATGCTATCTGCCTGTAAGTGATTGATCATTTCCATGTGACCTATTTTAATAAGTAAAACGAAAATATTATTTGTGGCCTACCAGTACATTAAAATACTGAAACGTTTTGTATTTTGCCTTTTTTCATTAACATAGCAACGTTTCAAATTGTACTAAATTTACTGTACACTTGGCAATTCGAAACATCGATGTGTTAGTAGAAGCGTGCGATGAGATAGGTCTACAGATAAACATAGAGAAAACAAAATACATGATAACAAGGAAACACTAAGGATAAAGGAAATAGATACATAATAATTATGAGAATATAGAGAAAGTAAAAAAAAAATACTTGGGAGCATATGTAACAAGCAGAAACGAGGTAGCGGAAGAAATAAAAAGTCGCTTAGAATCGGAGAACGCGTGTTTCTATTCAGTCCAGAAACTCCTAGCCTCGCGATTAATATCAAGGAAATTGAAATTAAAAATATACAGAACGGTTATTCTGCCGGTAATACTTTACGGTTGCGAAAGTTGGAGTACGACCCTAGCAGATGAATATAAATTACGTGTATTTGAAATAAGGTTTTGATAAAGATATACGGGCCGAAACGGGACGAGATGACAAGGAATGGTAGAGACTGCATAATGTTGAATTTCACGGACTGTACGTCTCACGAAATGTTGTAAGAATAATGAAATCACGAGGTCTAAGGCGAATAGGCCATGTAGGTCGGATGGGAGAAAAACGAACGGCTCACCGTGGTTGGTAAGCCGGGTGAAAAGAGATCGTTGGGAAGACCGAGACGACGTTGGGAGGACAATGTTAGAAAGGATCTTCGAGAAGTAGATGTTTGTGATGAAAACAGCCTTGAGCTTGCTCAGGATAGAATACTATGAAGAACGTTTGTTATTGCTAGTTCAGTAAACCATAGACTAAGTAAGTAAGTAGACTGAATGCGTTTAGATTCGATGCTCCTCAGATATGTTTTCAAGAAACTAGGACTTATTTTATTGTATTTACAAATGAAATATAAACAGTCTTCGTATTTGTATCCTTGAAGTATACTGTACTTTTAGTTAAGGATTATAGTTTTGGAAAATCTTAAGAGCCAAACTCATATATATGGATTAACAAGAAATGTTTCTTGAGTTCATAGGGCAGAATATAGTTTAATACATTGGTTATGTTCAATAATACAATTTTTTTTTTTACAGAACGTGGTTAAAATAAATAGATACCTTTGGAATTTTATATCCCATTATTTCAGCATCATCTGAAGCCTGCCGTTGCACGGTGAATAGAACGTTTGAAATTCTCTGGATTTCTAACAGAGTTGCTGATGTGTACGGTAACCTGTAAAAGCGTAAACTTTATCACTACTTCACAGCTAGATATATAATATCTATCAAATTCTTGAATATTTAAATATCAATAAGCTATTTATTAATTATCATTATTGATCATCACTCTTCCACGGAGTAATTTACATTTGTATCTGTTAAGTATAGCTCATCCAGAGTACATTTCTGCGCTTCGTCCAAAATCATAATTCATTAAACATGATGATTTAGCATGTTATTTCCATAAATACTGTAACCATATGAAGAGTTGAAAAGAATAAAGCTCCATATAAATTAATGACTTATAATGTTTAAAATTTAAGAAATGAATAAACGTTTACGTAACAAACAAATGATAAACGTAATAAACAAGACTTTAAGAAAATAGGACTCGCAAGAGAAAACAACGGATATAACATTTATGACAATTTTTCTATTTGCGTGAACGTAAATGGAAAATCTACTCTTCTACATAACTATCAATATTATGTAAACACTTATCATTGCTTGTCATGGGTCTTTCAGTGCCCACTTTAAAAGATTTCCGTTTTAACATGGGATAACTACTCTCTCGTCACATTTTGACCTCCACCGGATTTTCAGTCATGAGAACGAACACATGAAAATTACATGGCGCAACAATAAGACTGTAGGGAAAGTGTACCCGAATCTATCACTTGATTTTGCCCAGAAGATCCTTCATAAAGCGTGTTAAATGAGGTGATTATTAACATGCGCCTATTCTCGAACAACGCGCACCAGTTTGCGGTCAACTGGCGCTAAAATATTTTGTCGCCATGTATTTTACTGAACTGGGAACCAATTTCACTGAGGATGCCACAGAGAAAGAGTCCAATTCCATTTCAACGCTACTTGCAACTAATGCGAGATATTCACGGCTGACAACAGGCGTCTTGTTCATATCACGTTAAAAACGTTTCTGCAAGTGAGAAGCAGTGATGCTAGAAACCTTCAGTAAGATTTCCCTCCCAAACGCTCGAATTTTCCCTTTCTAACCCAAAATTTCCCTACGTCTAGATTTTTGCCAAACTTCATGTGAAGTAAAACATCTTTCGTTACAAGAGCAAGCAAAAATAAAATGGAGTAGCGTATTATAACAATAAATCGAAGTTTATATTTGAGAAGTAGTAGTTAACGTAGCTTTGTGTTCGTTTCACTTGCAAGAAAGTCACTACTTCAAGAATATTAATATTTGCATTACTCACACGTCCTATAAAAACAAAAAATAAATACACACACACTACAAAATGTAACCAACGGTCCCTGTTCGCGAACTCTTAGGAAAAGGAATAGAGATGGAATCGATCACTAAAAACTAAAAACTAAATGTTGAGATTTCACACAAACGCAATTTAAATGTTATTACTACGAACTTCCAGTTTATACACAGTGCCATTTCAAGCAGTTATTTGCGCTAACGCACGACTGCATGCCTTTTCTTTTGTTTCGAAATGTGACCCTCTAAGAACACTGCTACATTAAAAAATATACTTAAATTTCAAAATATCACCACATATAGCACTACCCCCAAAAAAACTTTTTATTTTATTTATTTCGATAACAAAAGAACACCTTTGTGTGTTGGAATAGTTATGTGGATGATATCTTCAAACTACATTTTGGAATATTATTTTCCCACCAGGGCTCGAAATGAACCGAAGCGGACTATCTGGAACCTTATGTTATCTCTCGTCACTATGATAATTATAGACAAGAAAGTGCAACAGCAGGCTAACGCTGTTTCATTTCATGAAAATTTACGTTTCGAGCATTGTTTCCTACATTCCTCTCCATAACCCATCCAGGTCTGAGTCAAAGATACCTTAAAAACGAAATACATTCAAATTCAAATCACGGAACCAAAGCAGCGTGGTTAACGGTTATTCACTATGTAAAAATACCCTCCACATCGAAGATGTAAAAATACCCTATTCTTATATATGTTTGTTATTCTAACCTGACGTAACTTCATAGAGATTTATCTAAAAACGAACTGGATGACGAGACAAAATATTCGAGTTATCAGATTTATAAAATGTGGGTACTTAACTCTATCCTCAAAGTTGCCGGCATGTATTAAAATGAGAGAAAGATCGGAAACGAACAAGGCTACTTATTTTTTAATATTTCAACTTTCCAGTATTTTCCCTTCCCTGACGTTTGTTCGTGCTGTTTTTGCAGGGGGCATATCACCATAAATCAAGCTATGGTTCCTTTCTCCCCCAAACCTTCCAATGTCCCCAAAAATGTTTGCCGTGAATAATAAAACTGCATAAACATGCTGAGCTCTGTGTACCGTTTGTAAAATGGTTATCAAGTGTCAAACAATTAAGCATAAGCAACACTTCCCTTGTCTCATTCGAAGAGGCGCGTGGTTGGGAACAATGTCCCAGTTCCGTTCTTGTAAATACGATACGTCACTGTTCACAGATAATGAGCAAGGCAGAGAAAAGTTAGTAGCAGGAGCGAAAATTCCCTACATTTTGCCAATTTTCCTGAATTCTCCCTTTCTACCTCACAACGAATCGTGGGGTAAAATTTCCCTACGCCGTGGGGAATTTCCCTCAATCTACCATCACTGGGGAGAAAGAAAGTCTAACTAGTGCTTCCACTATCTCCAGCAAAATATATCTATTAGATTAAGTATTGTGGGCAAATATAATTAACATTTTAGGTCTGCTCCTCAAGTATGTTCCATCAAAAGGATTAAGTATAAACATGTGTTTAATGATAACTATCAGCACGCTTACGAAGAAAGTTTCTTTACCAATTAATGTCAGTGTTCTTGTGACTAGGTTGAGATAAATTTAAATTTTTTTCCTACCTGTTCATATCTGAAGCTGATGGAAGGACACCATGTCCAAGAACTTCATCCAACTCCCGTTGAACTTTCTCTTGAATCCCAGGAAACAGTATCATGTATAAGAACGCAAAACTCAGACTGTTGCTTGTAGTAAATAAGCTACCATCAAATAAATCAAAGCATATATCGCTTATGTCTTCATCTGGAAGACAGAAATAGAATGTTTCATCCTCAATCCTGTTATATTTTAACTTTAAAATTCGTAGAGAAAATTATATCCAGCCAAAATATGTACGTAAACAAGGGTCAAGATCTATTAAAAATAATCAGCTCTTGAAGTAAGTGAAATCTAAAATTCTGTCAAATTACAAATTGTGAGTTAAGTAAAGTTATCAAGTAAGGAAATAAAGTAACATTATAAAGTAAATTAATGAAGGAATATTCGAATAAGCGTTGACTTATTCATACTTTGACAGTGCCCACTTTGCATTTAAATATACAGTATTTAGTGGTATTTGAATATTCTGAAATTCTGATGTTCTTCTGGGAAAATAAAGTCAATGAAGGACTGCAATTGTTTGCGAAACAGTGCACGGTAGTAGTCACCATCAGTGAAGTGTTTAGAACGACAAGCGGACAATCTCGTGTCAGCCGAATACAACAATACCAACATGGAAACTACTAGCCTTCACAGTGATTTTTGATAACGGTAGTTCATGACCTCATGGCGTTTACACCACTCCCGAATCCTACTATCAGCAGGAACAAAAACTGTCAAGTGACTAACCGGTCTTGTCTAGGGCCTCATCTAGACATGGGCCCACCGCCGCCCCCTGAAATCAAAACAAAAATATAAAAAACTATTATAGCTCTCGCTTTTAATCGTGATGATTATATTTAGCGTAGACCGTTATATTCTGTGGGCGTCAAGAATTGGCTCGACGAGAATCAAATAATTGTGGACCATTAACTACTGTGCAGCTACTCCACATTGATGGGAACTAGAGAGCCCTATTATGATTTCGTTTGGATGTTGCAGATGATGTTCTCCGAAATCATATGTCTTCTGCTACAGGCAACGTAAAGTACACCAGCTGGGAGATTTAAAACAAAATCATCGAGGAATGCAGTTATTAAAGAAGTGTAGGAAGCAAATATTTCAGTGTGCTTGCCGACGAAACTGCTTATATAGCAATGAATGATCAGTTTAGCTGCCTCCGATATGTCAAAGATTGCAACCTACATGAAAAGTTCTTAACTTTCGTTGACGTTACTGACCGTACAGGAAAGGGTCTTACTAATACCATTTTTCACACTCTTACAGACCATGGACTGGATGTGGCGTATATGAGAGGACAAGGATACGATGGGTGTAGTGTGATGAGTGGTCGCTTTGGCGGTGTCCAAGCAGATAAAGCATATTTGCCCTACTGCTGTATATGTTCCATGTTCAAGTCATGTGCTAAACTTATCTGTGGTCCACGCTTGTAACCTCAACAGTATTCGAAATGCTCTTGCCATTGTGAATAACGTGACAACTTTATTTATTTTCTGTTTCAACCATGAGGTCAGCAATTTTGAAGCGCTATCTGGAAGATGAAACAAATGGAAAGAAGAAAAAAATTGTTTGTTACTGCCAAACAAGGTTTAATGAAAATCATGATGGGATTTTAATATTTTTTCAGCTCCTTGCACCAGTAGTAAAGAGTTTAGAAGAATTGGCAGAACGAAATGACGACTCAAGCAGCATAGCAACAGCATATCTCAGTGCGCTAACAAAATACGACATTATTTCTGCTATTGTTACACTGAATGAAATAGCCTCTATTCTCTTACCACTATCTCGAGAATTAGTCACTTCGGAGTTATTGGGAGCAGTCACATTGGTTAGTAACATCATAAGCCTTCTTGCAAAAAAAAAGAGACAATGCAGAAGACAGTTTCAAGACTTCTTTTTTGAAAATAAAGTCAGTATGTGAAGAGCTAAATGTTTCTTTGTCAAAACCACGTTTTTGCAAACAGGCAGACACACAGACAAAATCAACCTGCAAGTAACGAAGGGGAGTACTCTACTACCTTCGGTCTTTAAGTATTCCGTATTTGGAATATCTTGTGAGCGAATTAAAGACATTGTTCGAACCTCATCAACAACAATGTATGGAACTTCAGTTCAATTCATTAGTGAAGAAGCACTGAAACCTGCTGTGAAATTTTATGTAGTGGATGGCAATTTAGAAAGTGTTGTTGTAGGAGAGTTTGAACTCTAAAAAAAATGTGGTGTGATAAAGAAAAGAAGATTCTGCCACGAAATGCGCTTGAGGAGCTTCAAGTTTGCCCCAAGTCTGTATACTCTAATTTCTACACTCTCTTACAAATATTTGCAACCCTCCCAGTAAGTACGTGTAGCCCAAAAAGTAGCTTTTCCTCTCTCCGCAGACTAAAAACATATCTACGTACTGTCTTGTCAGAGAACTGGCTAAACGAACTTGCACATATGGAAATCAAAAGAACAGAGAAGTTGTTAACATGCTAGCAAAAAAATAAATAAATAAAATAAAATAAAAAAGACTGGATTTTACATTGTAACAGATTTTTATTTTAGGCAGTACTTTCTTGGTCCATACTCCTGGTAGATACATATTCAGTTAAACCAGAAATATTATAGTGTAAACAATGTTCTTTCTTATTTTACTAGTATAATTTTCATTATTTAGTCATGCATTTAGTAAAAATATTTAACTTGTTTAAACACAGAAAAATATATTAAAAGTTAAATCATGCTTTGAAAATATATTCTGTTGATACAAGATGAGTGTGTTTTTTTTAAATAAATAATTTAAAATGCTTTATAAAGTTCCTAAAATTTAAGGTGTTCATCTTAACTTTCTCAATACTTTAATAAAAAACACCGTTAATAGAAAAATATTTATTTTCCAGAATATTTCGCCCCACTCGCTGGAGCTTCCTCAGCTGTGATCTACACTATCTACAATGACTTAACATATACATTTATATACAATACAGTGGTTTAACAGTGTTGCCAGCTACTGATTTCTAATTACCCCTTCCCTTCGTAACAATTTTCCCCATTGTTCCCTTAAGTTTCCAGATTTCTTGTTTATTAATTTGTCTCCCCTTTTAATTATGAAAGCTGCTTCCCAAATGTCTCGTTCTTTCTGTGTTCTCACTGTTTTGACTTTTTTGTATCCCACGATATGATGCCCTTCCTCTATTACATGTTGTGACAATTCTGAGCTATCCGTTTGTTTTGCTATGTATCTTTGGTGTTCTTTTACCCTTGTTTAGATTTTTCTTTTAGTCTGACCAATATAAGATTTCTGACAAGAGCATTCAATTTCGTATATGCCGTCTGTTTCTTCGTTTTCTATTACCCTTTTGTGTTCATTGAAAATATTGTGTAATTTCATGTTTGGTTTCAAAATCCCTTGTACCCCGAACCTTTTATATAACCTTTGTAGTTTTTTGGATGTACCTCTGAAGCCTGGTATCTCTATTCTAATCTCCGTAGGTTTTTGTTCAATCGTTGGTTGCAAATTTATTTTGAATTTTTCTATTAACGGTGTCTTTATTAAAGCATTGAGAAAATTTAAAATGCTTTGAAAATATATTTCTTTGTCACACGAACAGAATGTCTTGTTATTATCATCCTTAATAATGGCACCTTTGATTTATAATTCACATATTTTGGTGCATATATGAGATTTCTTACTAATGATTTGGGCCCCCTCCCGAAATAAAATCCTAGTTGCGGCTATGACTTTGTCATAAGTTTTCGTTCCTCCTCAGATTTAATTACCATGTTTACAATCCGAGGTGAGATCGAGGTGTCTAGTGTTCCTAAGTTAACAGAAGCACTCTGATTGCTGTTTTGTTACATCCATGGAAGCTAAAAAACGCTGCGTCAAGCTGATGGATGTAGGTCTGGTCCCTTTTGCATTGAATATTAATTTGACTTGACCAAAGTCTCTTAGCACCGACGATACTAACCAGACGCGACTGGTTACACTTATTAAGTACGTTTAGTCTACAAATGCGCTCTCCGATTGGTGGTAATACCTTTCAGAAAGTACTTCCGTTATATAATTTATTTTTTTCTCTGTCAGGAACAGAGCAAACAAGTTCCCAGTATCCTGCACAATAAAAACAATACATAACAAATGAAAGCGTAACAGTCCAAAATTTAACAAAGACATAACGCACATAAGACAATCACGAAACATTAAACAATTATTCCAAATCAGTTCTCGATTTTAAATGAACTAACTTTTCTATTAACTAAACTCAAACTATTAGAAAAGTGATCGACATCAATACAACTACTGACCTTATCATATGTATTCTGAACGCGGATTAACATTGAATTATTGTGCAAATTTATTCTCGAAGCGGGATGATAAAAAGTAGGTCGGTATGAGAATATACAATATTTGTTTTAGACAAAGCCATTTTATAAATTTTTGTCTCTTCAACCTGATCTGTCTCATTCTAATAAAAAGGGTCCCAATTAGGAGTAATCAATTACAATTTTAATGTTTAATCTTACAAATATGGACGAAGAAAATTGGAAAAGAAAATTACGGCGTATGAAGCCTAACAGTTTAGAAGCTTTCTTAGTAACATGGTTAATGTGGTCATTATACGATAAGTTTGGTGCTCTGATATTTGGCGATATGGATATGGACATGACATCTTTTTTCAAAAACAGAAAGCGAAAATTTTCTTGATATCATCTCCTTTCTATGTTCCCCGTAAATCCCACTTTCCACATAGCTACTTCGGCGATACTCCTAGACTTGCTTTTGACAAATAACATTTAGACAATTCTTCATCATGGGCAATGAATGATCTATTCCGGGTATATCACGCCACGATATGATATTCGCTTGTCAGACTCTAAGATTCGAAAGTAAATGTATGTCAGAATTAATAACCAATAGAGACTTCTACAAAATTAATGACTCTGCTTTAAACGCTGATGTATCAAATATCCTCTGGAATGTAATGTATAATTGTCCCTCAGTAGAGGACCCGTTACAATTTCTAAATGATTCAATAAATAAACTACCAAACAAACACGCACGTGTCATCACTAGAGACGTCTGCCGTCTCCCATATTCTTTGATAACCGAACAGATCCGCAGTCTTATGTCTACACGCGATGCTGCCTACAGAAGGTGCATAAGGGTCCGAAAAAGAAACAACGAATGCGTACAGAACAACTTCGTAACATTTCGGATCTTACGAAACAAATGCACGCATTTAGTTAGAAAATAGAATCAAAATTTTGCGGCGCTATTAATAGAGAATAAGGCAAATCAAATAGAAATATGGCACAAGCTAAATATGTTCGGTATTAAAGGAAAAAGAATAAAGAAACAATTTAATAATAAATTCTTAGCTTAAGAAATGAGCTTAATAACAACCATTTCGCTAACATAAAACTCACAAATTCAGCAAAATGACATTATCAGATACAAATAACGCAAATTATCAAAAAGCTCTAAATAAATTTTCCTTTGAATGTACTAGCCTTGAAACAGTTAAAAAAAAGATATACAGGATAAAATTCTGTGCTGTATACCGATCAAATTTCTATTCTGTTTATTAAAAGGATCTATTATTACTCCAATAACTAATAACTCGTATGTTCAATCTCAGCCTGAACTTTCCCAACTGACTGGAAAACAGCACAAATACAAGCGTTACCCAAAACACAAAACAAATTAAATATGGATGATTTCCGTCCTGATCAGCATCCTTCCTGCCCTCTCAAATGCGCTTGAATACATTGTTAGCGATCAAATTCGGACATCCCTAAAAGAGCACAATGTAATGGATCCAATTCAGTCAGGATTTCACAAATATCATAGTACGGCTACCGCTCTAGCATCCATGACGAATTATATAAGGCTGGCACTAGATAAAAGTGAGATCACCAATCTTACGCCTCTAAATTTTTCTAAGATATTTCAGTCAATTGAACACAAAATCTTACAGCAGAACTTATCTCATTTTTTAAATTTCTCCCAGGAAACCGTTAGATGGGTGAAAAACTATTTGTGCAATAGGAAACAATTCGTAAGAATAACCGTTGAAAATTTCTCGTTGCACTACCTAACTCATGGAAGTGTCCTGGGACCTCTTTTATTTTGTATGTATGTAGTTGACCTCCCATCTATCCTGTCACACTGTTAATATCATCTGTACGCTGACAATTTCCAAATATACATATATTGTCGCAACACCTAGAAACCACTATTCCCAAATTAAATGCGGCTCTTCAAAAAATTAGCTAGTCGTCATCTGAAAACGGATTAGTAATTAATTCACCTAAATCTAAATGTATACGTGTATCGGGCAATCAACTAACTTAGTACATATAAAAGGATCATCTTCTAGGAGTATGTTTAAACCAGACTATTATACCCTACTCTAAGACAGTCAAAACCCTTGGTGTACTGCTAGACGAGCGCCTAGAATGGAAACCACACATCAATGCAATGTGAAAGAAAGCATTCTCGTCCCTACACTTACTTACTAGATTTAATCATTATTCCTCCACATCAAATTAATTGCTTATCAAGTTATTCACTCACCTGCAACAGTGTGACGTGATTCTAACCAGGCCCGTAGCAGCCTAAAATCTTCGGGGGCGCACCAAGTTTAGGAGGCAAAATATTGTCATATGTATGTATGAATATATACTAGGGGGTATCGTAAAGTTTTAATTATCACCCGGAAGTTATTGAGCTATCTGTATGAAGTTTTGCCAGTGTATTTAGTGTTTCTTATGTATATGACGGAGGAAAACGTAACTCCTTGTGTCCTTTCGTTTCTTTACACGTTGTATTAGATGTCAGTAATCTGCACGATTGAGAAAATTGAAACTCGCAGCGAGATGGAGTTCCTGGATTTGAAGTTGAAACGTGCCCGGCAAGTTCATGATGAAATGATGGCTGTTTATGGAAATGTTAACCCGTCATATGACACTGTTGTGAGGTAGAAAAGGAATTTTCAAACTGGCCACAGGACACTCACAGACGATCCGAGAAGTGGAAGACGATCACTCACGGACGATTCTGCCACAGCGAAGAAGGGGGAGGATTTTATCCTATTACACCGACGAGCAACCATTCAAATAATCACGAATGAGTCTGCTCTTAGTTACAGCAGTGTGTGGAAAATTATTCGCGACCAACTACTCATGTCAGGGTGACTGCACGGTGTATTCACCAAAGATGTCGTTTCCATAAGGACAATGCACCAGCCTAGTGAAGTTGCTGTTGAGAAGTCAAGGTACTATGGCATTGAAATCTTGCAGTATTTTATCTCTTCTCCCAGTATCGTCATAAGTAGCTTTTTGTTGTACTCAGAGATGAAAAATGCATTGCGGGTTCGGCGATTTAACGACAAAAATGACGTCATTCAACTAGTGGGACAGTGGTTTTCAACGCAACCTAGAGACTTCTACAATGACGACATGCGGAAGGTCAAGAAAGGACACAAAGAGTTCAGTTTTTTCCCCGTGATGTACGTAAGGACCACTAAATACACTGGCAAAATTTCATACACTTAGATCAATAACTTTCGGGTGATAGTTAAAACTTTACGATACCTCCTCGTATATATATATATATATATATATATATATATATATATATATATATATACAGTATATATATATATATGAATGTGGCCGGGAAACCGGGACTGTCGCCCCAAAAGGATTCTGCCACTAACTGGGAGGAGACCTCTTAATTCCTCTTGCTAAGGATTAAGGGAACCGACCGGGATAGACGCCTAATGTCCAATCCATACGTTCACGTCGTGGGGCCTGTTAGTACCCAAACAACTGCTTAGCGAACGAACATGGATGGGCTGCTCACCAACCCGCATTAGCTGACAGCGTGGTGAGTCAAATGTCAGCACCCCTCCTTTCTTTACATATGATGGTACAAGCAAGGAAACAGCCTCGGAGATCCCTCATTGCCCGGAGGACGGAATGCAGCTGGCAACGGCAGCGGCCAGTCGTGCAGGAAGTCAGAGGGTCAAAATGCCCGGGTTTGGACTGTAGACTGCCAGGACACCGACACGGCAACTCGAACGGACCTATACGTGGCGACCCTCAACTGTCAGTCACTTGCAGGAGAGGACAAATCGGAAGAACTGCAGAATGAACTCAAGAGGATTAAGTGGGACATCATAGGACTATCAGAAGTGTGGAGAAAGAATGAAGAACAGTTGAAACTACCGTCAGGGCACACGTTCTACTTCAAAGGAACAGAAACTGGAAAAGAGACAGGCGTTGGCTTTATAATTAATAAAGACCTGATTTCACGAATCACAGAAATTGAAGGAATTTCAGATAGAATCGCACGGGTAGTAATGAAGATTAACAAGAGATACAGTATGGAAATTATACAATTGTATGCTCCAACAACCTCGCACCCGGAGGAGTAAGCCGAAGACCTATACGAGGAGATACAGAAGATTTTGGATAGTAGCAAATCGCATTACAAAATTGTAATGGGAGACTTCAATGCGAAAGTAGGAACCAAGCAGAGCAGTGACACGAAAGTGGGAAACTTTAGAGTTTGCAAAAGAAACAAAAGAGGAGAGAAGTTAGTGGAATTCTCAGAAGAAAACAGACTGTTGATTTCCAATACATTTTTCAAGAAACCACCCCAGAGGAAGTGGACATGGAAAGGCCCAAATGGGACCAAAAACGAAATAGACTACGTTCTATCAAATAACAGGGCAATTGTGCAAGACGTATCTGTTCTGAACAGTTTCAAAATCTCGAGTGATCATAGGATGGTGAGATGTAAGCTGAAACAAAATACTAGACTAGAGAGAAAAAAGCTTATCAGAGGAAAACCGTGAGTTTTAGATCTAGAAAATCTTGGATACACAGACAGACATTCGAGATAGAACTAAGCATCAGATTCAGCGCCTTGGAAGAGTTAGAGGATGAAGAAGACATCGATAGCAGAAATAAAATACTAACTGAGATAATAAGAGAAACAGCCAAGGAAATAGCAGGTACCAGAAAGAAAAAAGAGAGCAAACTCTTGATGAAGAAAAGAAGGGAAAATGAAAGAAGAGGAAAATTGCATAAAGAGGATTGAGTACGTAGAACTAAATAAAACCGTAAGAAAGAAAATAAGAGAGGATGTACGAAGATATAACGAAAATCTTGTTAGAAATACAATCGAGGAAAACAAGAGTTTGAAGAAAGCCAAACAGCAGCTCATGATAGGGAAAAAGCAAATAATTGCAGTTAAGAGTCCAGACAGGACCGTAACACGAAATAAGGAAGAAATTATAAACATATTTGAAAATTTCTACACAGAATTGTACTACTCCGAGGAAGAGCTAGGAAATGAAGACTCAGAAGAAATTGATGTAGAAATCCCAGAGGTAATGAAAGAAGAAGTGGATAAAGTACTTCGAGGGATGAAAAACGGAAATCGCCAGGAGAAGATGGACTCACAGCAGAGATGTTTAAATGGGGAAGTGAAAAATGAAAGAGGAACTTGCTAAATTATTCTCGATGTGCCTGAGGAAGAGAGAAATACCCTCAAGTTGGAACAATGCCGTTAACATTTTGTTGTACAAGAAAGGAGACAAAGAACGCGTCGAAAACTACAGATCAATTAGTTTACTGTCAGTCCTGTACAAAATGTTCACCAAAGTTATTTTGAATCGTATTGAACGAGACTTAGATTTTAAGCAGGGAAGGGAACAAGCCGGATTTCGTCGTGGATTTAGCACAATGGACCACATACAAACATTGAATGAAGTTATGGAGAGGACTAATGAATATGAACTTCCACTATGTTTGGGATTCATAGATTTTGAAAAAGCTTTCAATTCTGTCTCCTTGTCAGCAGTACTTAAATCACTTGAACATCAAGCCATCGAAAGTGCATACATCAAGTTACTGCCAACAATTTACTCGACTGCCACTTCTGTTATTAGACTGCATCAAGACAGTGAAAAATTTAAAATTGGAAAAGGGGTCTCCAAAACTGTTTTGTGCGGTCCTGGAGAGAGTGTTCCAGAATTTAAACTGGGATGAAGTTTGAATTAAAATTATTGGCGAATATCTTCATCACCTACGGTTCGCTGATGATATAGTCCTGTTTGCTTCAAGTGCAGAAGAACTACTTACCAGAATGAAAGAACTCAGTAACGAGAGTTCGAAAATAGGCCTTAAAATGAACTTAAGTAAAACAAAAGTAATGTACAACCAACATGCTACAAAGAAGGAAGTGAAGATTAACGGAGAGATAATAGGCATAGTTGATGAGTATGTTTACCTAGGCCAGCTTAAAACATCGAATGCAAAGTTGACTGATGAAATAAACAGAAGATGTAAAATGGCGTGGAGTTCTTTTGGAAGACTACACTTTATTTTCAAAAGCAAACTTCCAATGTGTCTGATGCGTAAAGTTTATAATCAATGTGTCTCACCTGTAATGATGTACGGCTGCGAAACTTGGACATTGAATGTGCAAACGACTCAAAGATTGAGAGTCACACAAAGAGCAGTGGAGATGTACATGCTAGGAATAACCAGGAGGGACAGGAAGAGAAATGAATGGATTCGCGCACAAACAAAGGTAGAGGATGTAATCAAGACTGCGAAGAAGATGAAATGGAGATGGGCCGGTCACATAGCTAGACAAACAGATGGAAGGTGGACGACAAATGTACTACAGTGGATTCCTAGATAAAAGAAACGATCGAGACGACGTCCAAATGTAAGATGGGTAGATGAAATCAAGCGTTTTTCAGGAGCTACATGGATGAGGATATCAGCAGGCCGATATATGTGGAAAGAAAAGGGGGAGGCTTTCATCCAGCAGTGGATAGAAAAAGGCTGATGGGTGTGTTAGAGAGGGAGAGAGAGAGAGAGAGAATAAGGTAGCAACCGAGGTTGCTTAAGTATTGTAGAAGCACAATTATTTTACAAACAAAAAGTGTCTGGTTAGCTTTCGCCGTTCAGACATGATCATATGAAAGTTATAGAGGAACTGTAGCGTGAAGGGCTATAAATATGAAACAGTTAACGCAGGTCCATAGAAAACCATAAACTATAGAACAGGTTCACGGGGCACAATAGTTTCTCTTATTGTTCAACACTCACATGCTTGCAGGAATGTCATTACTATTCCCTGAAAATTGAAACTGTAGACAGGCACAGTTTCAATTTGTCTCTTCATCTAAATCTAGAACAGTCGTCCAGTCTCGATATCGGCACTACCCTACTGATTATATCAAGATAAGATCCAGAGTTTCGGTTTGGAAACGGAACTATCATTTATGTGATTTGACTTGACATGTACATTCTATTAGTAATTAGCACAAGCGAATCGACTTCGCTGGGCAAGCGGGAGAATTGTAAAAGTTTTATAGAAAATCTAAGTTCTATAAAAATAAATTGCTACAGAACTTGAGCACAGAAAGTAACTACCACTCTGTCATGCGTATGCCTTTTTTTTTGTCTGTATAAGACTGCAAAAGTTAGTTGCATGAAAAGTTTGTATGTGCTGAATTCAGTTAACTTTTTCAGACAGAAAAATTTCAATTCTTAGCTTACAAGCAAACATACTGATTTGTCAGAAAAAAAACTTATATTTTTTTAATTCCATCTTAATTGGAATGTCAAAGTATGTGCACATGCAAATGTTGGCCACTCGAGGGCGATTGGTTTGGGAGATATCGATAATACAAAAGTCAGATTTCGTCTGTGGAGACTGAACAAATATTGCGGAAATACCGCTACGATTTTAAATTACTGAAAGAAATTGAAAGCAATATTCTACTGTAATTGGTACTGGGTGAAAGATGCAACCTGTTGGAGGGTATGTTCATGATGGCCGCCATCTTGAAGTCCGCCATGTTGAATATCGGTTAAGTTTTTAAACGTGAAGGGGGTCGTATAATATGTCATTCTGGGCTAGAATTTCACGGGAAATAGGTTTCTGAAGTCAGTTTTGCTCTAAATATATTATTTTCAGAGATAAGGGAAATTTATACTAGTATGGGATAATTAATGCAGTAGCCTGAGTACACAGATTTTCTTTTCAAATAACAGCAGAAATGAAAACCAAATGTATTCAAAGTGTTCCTAAGTATAGTGTCCTATCGATGTGGATAATTACCATCATGGTCGCCATCTTGAAGACCGCCATCTTGAATATCGGTTGAGGCTTTAAAAGGGAAGGGGTTCGTGTAAAATGTCATTCTGGGCTAGAATTGTATGGGAAATACGTTTCTGAATTCAGTTTTCCCATAAAGTTATTCCCGGTTGAGTCGATGGGATGTGGCATTCGAATGGAGTAATGGATTAAATATCTTGGAAAGATGCTTTGCTATTTCCATGGGTAAAAAATTAAAACTTAAGTTTTCCTCTTTCTATTTACCCCTATCAGCATCCTTGCATATCTTACTCTTGTCAATACCCTTCATTTTTCTGTATTAATCCATTTTGTCAATATTATTTCCATCCAGAACCACATCAGAACGCTCGCCAAAGACCATACCAAAGATTAGAACGAAAATACTCAACGAATATTTCCAACATATACTAATAGTAATTTGCTAAATAATACCAGAGTTTATTTTAAAATACAGATCAATTCGTTTGAAAAATGACATTCAAATATCGTACGAGTGGATTGTGGAAATATAGCATAGTTAACTCAGAAAATGTTCTCAAAATGGTTTTAAAATGCGATACAACCACGGGAAACTTTTCAAACGTAAGTTTAAAAATATTTTTCCCCTGGACCATCTAGGTGGGCATTCATAATTTGGATATAAAAGGTGTAAGATAGAAGTCATGACTTTTTTTTTACAGTAAAATGAAATTGACATTCGTTCTTGAGTTGGTTAACGTTGGGCTTACATCATTTATAATTTCGATTCATCTGGATCATATGGAAAGTACAAATTGTCTCTTACTGCCGTAGTCAGGTTTTATTTTTTATTTTTTGACAAGGCAATCATTATTACTTCACGAGAAAAACACGATATGAAAAGTGTATAATTTTTAGTTGTTTAGGTTGCGAACTAACTATGTATGGGCGCAGTAATCTATTTAATCAATGTCCATAGAGAGAGAATTTCACCAGCACGTAGAATACCGTATTTGACTCCCTGGCTGGACGGTACAAATTGAGCGCTGTATAGACAATCAGATACTGCGGTATGGTAGCAAGCATGGTCGGCCTTAGGGCGGTGCGAGCGGTGTCTCCGCACAGGGCGCCGAGTTGCAGGGGCGCCAACTGAATATGGTACAAATATCTTAACGTCCAAGAAAGCAGAAAATATTAGGCCCTACGTAATGCGTCCCATACAAATGCTGCCGCCCACATTTCAAACGTAGGTATAGATTCGGGTTCAAAACAAATGCCGAGTGAAACCCGACAATCCTAACTGTTATTTAAAATTAATTTTTAATCTCTAAAATGAAGAAATAAATGTCTATTGTAGATGTATCGTGCCTATCACTTATTTTAATTACAATTGTTTTCTGCTGACTGTCTCATAGTTGGTGGCCCGCCTTCTTCTCGACTATACTTAGTCATACTCCCGCCTTGTTAAGGCATGGTCGGCATTTGCCTCAGTCCCGACCAAATCCCAACCCCATAGTCGTGACAAGGGAGGGAAAAAATTATTTCCCACCCTTTTGCCAACAATTTTCACAAAATGTACTGGTGTGATTGGTACACTGTAAGGATCAGTTTAAGCTAGTTCGATCACTCCTAGCTTTGCTCTATAGGCACTTTGACAACATATTTTTTTGAATAACACGCCCATTTGGCGTCGGACCAGCGGTGGACTGCCTTTAAATGCGATATTTTCTCGACTGTTACACACTCGACGCGTTGTCGATGGCGGCAAAAATTAGACCGTCGCAGCTGGGGTGCATTTTCTTCACTAGGATACTACATACGTTCCTTGAGATAGTTATTAAGTTTGCTTGAGAGAATTATTAGGTTTCCTTGAGGTAATTATTAGGTTTGCTTGAGATAATTATTAGGTTTCCTTAAGATAGTTGATGGGTTACCTTCAGATAGTGGATGGATTACCTTCAGATAGTTGATGCGTTGCCTTCAGATAGTTGATGGGTTACCTTCAGATAGTTGATGGATTACCTTCAGATAGTTGATGGGTTACCTTTAGATATTTCATGTTTCCTTCAGATATTTCATACGTTTCCTTCAGATATTTAATACGTTTCGTTTAAATATTTCATACGTTTCCTTGAGATATTTCATTGGTTTCCTTGAGATATTTCATTGGTATCCCTGAGATATTTCGTTGGTTTCCTTGTGATATTTCATTGGTTTCCGTGAGATATTTCATTGCTTTCCTTGAGATATTTCATTCGTTTCCTAGAGATATTTCATTGGTTTCCTAGAGATATTTCATTGGTCTCCTAGAGATATTTGATAGGTTTCCTAGAGATATTTCATTGGTTTCCTAGTGATATTTCATTGGTTTCCTAGAGATATTTCATTGGTTTCCTTGAGATATTTCATCGAACATCCTTACAGTGTACTAATCATACCAGTAAATTTTGTGAAAATGGTTGGCAAAAGGGTGGGAAATATTTTTTGCCTTCCTTGTCC
>JAGDQP010022015.1:9028-30983 GCA_022664845.1 Lepisma saccharinum
TATATATATATAATACACAGTCATATTCAATCCACTAGTGGATGAGGCCTCTCCCGGAGGGAGGAGGTGGTCTACTGCTCCCACGCTGACCAGACGTGTTGGGAGAGGAGAGCCGAAGCCCTCAACTGTGATCGCTACCTCTTTATTCAGGTAGCTCCCCAATTGGCCTCACGACGCTGGGTGGACGCCGCACAGGCAACACCATCTGGAGTGCTGAAATGGTCACCCATCCAAACACTGACCAGACCCAGAGCTGCTTGACTTCGGTGATCTTACGGGAACCGGTAGACCAGCTCGGCTAGTATATAAAAAGGTGGGAAAAACAGAGCCATATTTACACGAGCTCTAATTTTATAAACAAGCTTGAACAGTAGATGAAAAATATTTTATTTCTTTACTTGGAAGAATTCTATTTCAGGTAATTTTAATGATAATTCGAATGACTTCAGGGTCTTTTACGAGCAAAACACTACTCTATAATATTCATATAGAAGTTTGATTAAATTCCAGGAAAATCTTGGGAAAATATTTAGAAAAATATTTTGACAATGAGTTTTCCATTTAAAAGTTGTTTTGAGTTAATCCAGGGCTGCCGGTTACTCATTCCTATTTTTCTTGAGTGAGTGTCATCAACCTTCACATGCTGTGATATTGAAGATTAATATTCAAGCCGGAAACAAGATTTGATTCAAAAGTCCTTGGCCAACTTTAAGATGATGCGAAGGTCATAAAAATAAAGATATAAATCTTTTTTATGTGTACCAACTCTGATAGAAAATCAACGTATCCTGCTCGATAACTTATTTTTATAAAACAAATAGATTGTTAACATTTCTGCAGCCGCAATCTTAATTTCAAAATACCACGTTCATCGCTCACCTCAAGAAACATGACATCATAATTTCAAGGTACACAAGAACACTTTACGATTGTTAATCTGCACAGTCTCTTATGTTTCTTTTACTCGATTTTTAAAATGTTACCCATGAGAAAGTAGAAATAAAGAGCACCCTAACTACTGTGGAAAAATATAATCTGAAATTCTTCCTTTATGTCAGAGTAATTAGTTCTTATTAAGAATGTGCTGTTACCGATTTGAATCTACAAGTATGAAAATGCTCCCGTCACCAAACGGTACTCGTCGTTATTTTAAAAAATGTATAAAAAGGATGATGTTTCACACTACACAAAATTTATAGCGCATTCCGATTGCTTTTAGTTTCAAGAGATGTAAAGAATTTATCGTGTGAAGTACTAATATTAAAATTGAATAAAAGATTCAAGTCAAGTGATAACACTCAATGTATTCAGAATTTTGTGCAAATTTTTGGTCCAAATTTGCAAGTGTTCACAATCATATTCAGTTCACTATTAATAATAATATTCATACTAACAGGGTAATATAATCATCATTTAAAAAAGGAAAGAAGACTCTTTAATTAAATGTGACTGAGATCCTAGGATGCCATCCATATCTGAGAATTTTCCCTTGTAAAGGGGAAGGAAACCTTGTCTTCCCATTCCACCATCAAGCATTTTTACTTCCCCTGAGAGCACCTGGTGCACGCCCAACAGAAAAATCATTCTCTTGTTCCTGCCAAGGATTCGTTCTCGACCAGAAAACTCACCTTCCGAAGGTCAATGTCTTAAACGACTAGGTTTTGCACTTCAACGCTTGAGTGGAGAGAAAAGTAAAACATTGGAACTCTGTTGTAATTCAATTACAGAACTTCGCAGCAGAATCCATGTCGCTATTTTCCGTTAACTTGTTACAGTTCTATTAGACCATCTGTCTTTATGTTGAAGAGAACAGCTAAAAGGTAGTAAATATGATGAGTAGAAGGTTTTCAGCCATAGACCACGGACCTTGTAACCAAAAGTATATATTGAGTATCTACACCAGTATTTTTTATAACTTCTCAGAAAAATACAAAGTATACATAATAATTTATCTAATTTTACTTAAATAAATGAGAGTAATTTGCAGTTAAGGAAATGAAGTGATAAACAATAAATGTCAACTTAAATATATATATATGATTTCTAGTTCTAAAGAATAGAGGAAATATGAAATATTTTTCAGAAAAAATGATAACGTAGGTCATCGATAGAAAAGTAAGGCACAGACATTATAAACAAAACTGTGAAACGAACAACAGCCTTTTTTTTACTGTTAATGTGATATATTTTCTAGGTGTAAGTCATGATTAAAACGTTAATATTAACATTTGTATTTCTGTTTAGTTTCCTCTGCTTCCTTTTGCGTATGTTTAATATTTTAGTTACTTTTCAAATCATTACGTATGGTATACTTTGCTTTTACATAGAGTGTATTAGAATACTGTATACTAAATTGGGTTGCAACATACAAATGTCACATAAAATCTCTTGTAACTCAACAAAACAATATTTTGAGACTATGTTTCAATAGCAAATTTGATTGTGATGTTAAACATTTGTATAACGATTTTGATGTATTACCAATCAATAGATTATATTAAAATGTAATGATGTATACTAAAACAAAAGAAAAAAACTGAACAAGTTATGTCATGAATTTAATTTAATTTTTAAGGCAACTTTGGCTCAGGCTGGATGGATGATGATGGGATGAATGGTGGAATAAAGAAAGTGAGAGGAAACGGGAGAACCCCGAGAAAACCCACGTAGACGGTGTTTGTCCACCACAAAGCCTACATGGCACGAGCAGGGTTTGAACCGACAAACCCTTGCGCCAGAGGCAAGCACTCTAACAGTTTTTTTTATTTTTTAAAGTGTTTATTATCAAGAAAAACTAAGCTACTACAATAGAATTAACTTGAATCAGCTATCAAAAACTTTACTTAGTGATAAACAAATAAATCATATAGAATGCATTCAAAAACAATAATAAGTCTCTGCGTTCATAATTCAAAACGCACTCAGCTAAAGACTCAAAGATTCTTCTTAGTATACGGCACTAATATATAAAGCATATCTATTATATATATATACAGTGTATATATAAGTTTTTCATTGAGCTTATGTATTTGAGCTAGATATTGTTCAACAATGCTCTATCAATAACTCTAAACAACATCAGAAATCGTTTTTTAGTATTAGGAAAGTAGGAGAATGCAGGTAAATCCAGCAAACAGTATATTTGACAATGAGTATCAGTCAATTGTGTTCTAGTGATACGTTTAACAATACTACTGTATTTAGTCCAAACATGGTTTCCGTATGCACAAGGACTAAGTCGATGTTGAAGAGTGTCAATATTGTTACATAATGAACACAATGGATCTATATTGAATTCTATATTATATAAATAAGATCTATTAGGATAAATATCGTAGATTAATTGATAACATAACTTATGAAGACAGGGTTGAACTAACAATTCAGCTATAGTTTGCTAAATGTGGTGCCAATTATTATAATTTGGATACTTCGTTTCTCGTTTATTTTTAATATATTGTTGTTTAAACAAGTAATTATATAGTTATTTGTTTGATCCTTTTACATTCATTTGATCAATAGGTATTTTACCTGCCAGTACCAATGAAAGTATAATTTAAATAAGTTCTTCTTCTTTTCCAGGGATTAATATTCAAGGACAGGTTAAGCGTAAATTCATTTAATACGCTAAGTATAGTTTGCTGAGCAAAAATAGCATTGCCAGAGCACAATATATTGACAGTACGATGTAAACGCAAAGCGTTGCCTTGTACTCGTATTTGCAAATGTTTAAGATTTAGGCCCCTTTTGCTTAATGACAGAAAAATGTTCGTGCGTATAGTTCGCAATGGATAGTACCTCCAAATAAATATCCTGTAAATTTAGTTATTTGAGCATATGCTTTTTTTTCGGCATAGGAAATAACTGCAAACATATGCTCATTTGCTCATTATGTAACAATTTACAAATCGCACCCTTGAAATTAATGGAACAAACTAATTCTGAAATTTTTTGAGCTTATATACAGTGTTGCCAATAAGACGCTGTTCGTTATATTTTTTCGTGTCTTTTATGTTGGGGTACATATCAATGCCTAGCACAGTAAGATGAGACACAAACTGCCCCACCCTACTATATATATATATGACTATACTGAGCGTTAAGAATCATTATTTTAGTTTTAGCCTGGTTAAGTTTTAGGCCGGTACGTCGGCCATACTCATAGATTATGTCCGTTATTATATTGACTTCATTTGGTTCAGTTACAAGACATGCCATATCATCTATATATGTCATTACTTTGAAGTAGTGGTCATTGCAAGATATTCCTTTTAAAGATATTTCAATTTGGTTAACCATGGGAGTGAGCAGCAAAGAAAAAGTTGGGTGTTCACCGGATTACCTTCCTCAATTCCATTACGATTGGGAATGGTACTGAGCTTTTGACGATTTATATGAAGTATCAATTGACATTGTTTCTGCAGACAATATATTAGATTAACTAGGGAGTAAATTTAGTATTTGTATCTAGTAAGTAAATTGCGTAAACTGTCTATTTTTACAGAATCAAATGCTTGATGAAAGTCAAAACTAGCTATTGTACATTTCTCAGAAAGAGTACTCGCGCGGTGAAGTGCTTCACGAAAACTGGCTAAAATTAACGCCACCATCAGGAGTAACACGTACCTTCTTGATTAGGATTCAATATATAAGGTAAAGAGACTTGTAAACCGTTAGAAATGATTTTATACATTATCTTGTCACTATTTAGTAGCGACAACATTCGATACTTGTTCGTAGTATTACCAACCGTTTTTCGGAATTAATATTCCTTTAACTTCACAGAATTGATAGGAATATTACAGTGATTCCACATTTTATTATAAACTTCAGTGAGAATAGGGATTAAATATTTCTGCAGGGCAATATACCACGGTGAAGAAACCCCATCCACCTCAGGGGATGACGTAGGCTTTAAGGAATTTATAGCAGTTTTAACTTCTTCAGGGGTGATCATTTTGTCTAATTGTTGAGCAATAAGTTCCGGTATAGTTGGAATGTTATTAAAGGAGTTGCCATTTATATCTAAGGACCGATCTATTTGTCTAAAACAATGTAAATAATGCGGATATATTGCAGACGAAATAGTTTTTCCTGTGTGAGTTATACCATTATGATCTTCAAATTGAGTGGTCGTTTTTGCATACCACGTTTGCGTTCATATATTACATGTATATTTTTGATATGTTCATTTATTCCGATTTATGGCAACTTGCTTCTTACTATAAATCCTGAATTTGTTCGTTTCTGCATATTGCATAATACATTTTTAACTCTTTGAATAGGTAGATATACGTTTTCACCCTGTATGGTTCTCATGTGGTATTGTTAAAGTAAATTATAATAATATGCACTTTGTTGTTTTTGATCCATTTTTTGTTTAGAGTATAGCTTCGAATAGTACACTATTCTTTTTTAAAGATTTTACCACCATTCTATCTTATTGTTTTTGTAGCTGTGTTGTCATAACGCACTTTTTATAATGCTTTTGACTTTCATAAGATAATCCTGTTCATCTAGTACACTATTATTAAGATGGTAAACAAAATCCCATCGGAGAAATGTATTGAGATCATTTTTAATTATACTAAGGACAGCATTATGATCTGATATATATTGTGGGAACACTGAAGTGCGAATAGTCTTGTTTTTAAGATTTTCCATGGTTAGTATATAGTCAATTCTCGACGTAGCATAAAAATATATTGGCTGATGTTGATTAGGGTTGCTACATTGATATGCGTCGTATAGCTCAAATTCATTTTTAAGAATCAGAAATGCAGAGCTCAAATTTGAGTTACTACTGGCGTCAAGGACTTAATAGTTCATTGTCATCAAGGTCTAAAATAACGGGCTTAGACCAGAACCGTTGTAATTCCACGGAAACTATGTCTCTAAAATATTGTTCTCTTTCCGGAAGGAAGTTTATTTGTTAAAGACAAGAATTGCCCTAGTATACTTGAAGACGTGAAGTATATAAGGTATAATTTGGTTATTCTATACTTCCGTCATATAACTCTTGGAGACATGCCACGTGCACTGAATGGAAAGTCAGAAAATTATTTAGTACTTGGATTTTATAATGCAACTGTATATTATTAAGGTTAAAGATGACAATGTTTAACGTTGCCATTAGAAAACACAACATAATTGCCACATTTGTCTTCTTTAAATTTGACACAAGAATTTTGTTTGGTATTACTTAAACAAGACCAGATACTTACCTTAATCAAGCCACAAGGAAATTTAATAAGATTCAACAATCACTTACACCTTCAACTCCAATAATATTATTCAGTGTAGGTCCGGCAACAACATTGAAGGCACAATAAATATTTAAGACACTGAATTAAAGGATATTTGGATTCAAACTTCACACCTGTACCACTTTGCTTTTTTGTTGTTTTCTCTTTTCCTTTTTTTCGTTTATTACCTCTTCAGAACTAGAAGGATTAACAAATGTTTGTTCTGTTACATTTTCGTCACTAGAAATTTCAGTATTTACGTCATCATTTGAGGAAATGCACTCTGCATCACCACCAGTTTCTATTTCTTCAGACACCACAGACACACGCGATACAATTTGGTTTAAGGAAACACTTTCGTCACCACTACTAAGTAATGTGTCAGAAGGAAATAGTTGATTTTCTTCCGAGGGAGGTACGAAAGCAGCATATAACGCTGCTGCTTCTTTTGTGACAGATGATACGCTGTTACCAGTTTTTGGTTCTATCGCAGTTAAACTCCCTTTTTTCTTACACAGTTGTTGAATAACTGGAAAGTACATTATCTGATAATGGAGTTTCTCGATTTGAGTTTGCTTGAATATAACGAACTTTAGACGAAGTTTCTACTGTTTCTCGAGCGGCATCATATTCACATTGCGAGTCGTCAAAATGTACGGCGTTACAATGTGGGCACTCATCCTGGGAAAAGTTGGTGAAGATCTGCAGCTTTAGCCCGTAAGCTGATACATAATATGACAGTTTCTTGGTCACTTTTGAGTATGTTATGATTCTTTTCCCGTTGTATATACGAGAAATGTAATTGGGAGAATAATAACTTTGTCTGACCGATCGAATCGTACCGTATTGACTAAATAGTTCGGCAACCTGTTGTTCGCTAAGCTCCAAAGGGAGTACATACACTAGAGCTTGATATTGCCTGTTATTTTCAATGGTTACTGGAAGTTCCTGCATTAGACTTCCTTCATCATAAAGTAGTTTACCATCGCACTGTGGAACTGCTTATTCAGCTGTAATGAGAGAACTAGTTTTAATGAACGTCTTTTTTATATAAAAATCTATTTTCAACGACAAAATGTTAATTTCCGGTATTTGTATCTGTTCTGCTACTATTTCATGTAAATATAATGCGTTAACCCTTTGTGTTAGATTTCGTAGGTTAATGTTAAGTATGTTTTTCCTAACTATAATAGACATGATACTGGAAAGAAACACTTGCACTAGCGCACAAAACTGCACGATTCACAGTCAGGAGCACAGAGCACCTACATCCTGCCTGCAAGCTCGCACGCTAGCAATTGAATCGTTGAGCCACTGCGGCCCCAAGTTATGTCATGAGTATGAATTCAGAAGTGTTACAGATGAGAATATTGAAACAATCAGAACTAACAATGAGAACTAACACACCACCAAACTTACTATCTTGTACCAAAATTTACAATAAAACACCTATATACATTAGAAAAGATAAATAAACAAGCCTGTTTAAAAACTTGTTTTGTGTTGGTTAGAAAGTCTAAATTACAATGATGTAGAAGCAATATTATATTAATAATTTGTTCTGTGTGTGTGGGTAACGAGGTAACTGCATGCCATTGATAATTCGAGAATAAGACTCACACACAAGATGAGGCTTCTGTGAGTCAACTTGTCATTTACAAAGTTAAATAAATTTCAATTTCAATTCAATTTCACTTTTACGTTTCATTAACTTATACGAAGACAGGGTAAAACGAACTTGGCTGTTTATGAACAGACTGACCAAAAATTTATTTCACCGTCGTTTAAAATTCTGTGAACAGAATATTAGCTTAGAACGTTGTCATTCTCATCTTCCGTTCGTAAGCGCCCAAGCATAGAACTAGAACCGAAAATGTCATATGCAGAATGTTTGGCACACGCCTTTAATACACTTTTAACTCCACGTAAGGAGAATAATAGCATGCCACGAAAGATATCTCTCATAAGGCCAAACTGGAGTGAGACACATCCGGGATGTAAGGTTCATAAGGGACAAGGAACAACGCATTTTTTCCATAGTTTGAATCGTGATGTAAGATGTTCGTTGCCTTGTCTGGTCGTGATGAAATTTTGATAATTTATCATCATGTATTGTATGAGTTCATCATAATTATATATTACCAGTAAGAATAAAGATAGACAACTGTGCCTCTTTTATCCATCTCTAGTGGCATATGCGGTAACGTCAAGGATCGCCAAAAGATAGGTACAGGGGTTCGAATCCTGCGGCCGACCTGAGGTGTTCCAGGGTTTCTCTGTTTTACAAGAAGAAGAATGCCGGATTGGTACCTTAAGCAAGCATATATAATCCCCCATCCTCTACTTAACCCATCTTGGCCTGAAACAAAGATGCCAAAAGGTCTTAAATAATTCAAATTTAAAATTCTGTGCCTCATTCAAACTCATAGCTTCTCTAAATTTGTGGAACGTATTGACGTACGTATCACAGATACACCATGAATCCTATATGCAAAACCTTCGACCATAATAAAGCCATTATTGTCTCACAACAGACACTAATTACTTTCAAGGTGGAACATTGCATTTTGATTTTTGGAATTGAGAATATCGGTCTGTCGGTATTTCTTGGATTAGTTGTTTATCCGGGATGGACAGTGGATCCATGTCTCATCGCAGGGAACTAGACTTGAGGAAAACACAGTATTAATTATTTTGAAGCTTGGTGTAATTATAAATTAATTTGTCCTTTAAATCCCAATTCATATTTTATTTACAATTCTTCCGTTAAGAGTTGGTACTACCAACGTCATTCCTATTGTATCTCTTGAGATATTTGCTCAGTGATCTTCCAAGGGTTTTTGTTGACTAGCTGTCGAACTTTTTCTAATTTTCATAATGTCATAAGGTCGGCAAAATCCTGGTTGCTCTTCAACTTACATGGCGCCATTTTTGAAACGGGAAAATCATTCCTATACCAGTATTCTACCTTCGGCGTAGTCTTTAAAACCCTTGAAAAGCGTAAGAATGGTTTCAGCTGTAATTGTCCTTAAAGAAAATTGACGAACGCTTGTAGTCAGTCATAAAAAAAAAAAAGATCGCTGCACTTTGTTGAAAGAATTAACAACAAAACACCATGTACACAGAACATCTATTCCACACAGAATAACGCCGCTTCTTAACTAGTGTTGAAAATCGTACATCCAAGATACCTAACTTCATTGTCGGTAACAATGATGTTTACGCGCTCTGCATTCAAATTCCGGTTACTTCGCACATTTGTCTGGCGTTAACTACGACCTATTTGCTTAGACCTATTTCTTGTCTACTATCACACATTTCATTTCTTAGTTCGAAGTCTGTTTACATTCTGTATGTTCAAAAACAGTCTATTACGTATTCTTTTGAAATATTTGGTAGTGAACTATGAATTAAATGCATGGTGATGCAGTAACAAATGTAAGTAACGTACTACGATATGCACATGAGTTTTAAAAGCAAGACGGAAATATAATTGACAAACCAAGTAATGGTCATCCTTGAATCTTTGCTCGAGACGTTAATTACAAATTCATCAATAAAATTTCCTGAAGTCACGGACACATTATGAAGGTCTTATTGTTCAGTTGAGGGACAAATTACAGACATAAGATTACAGCAAGTCTGCACAAACTGTGTTGGACGGCAGCTCACAAACGAGTTAAAGCATAGACATGAGGACATATGTTCATATCTCCTGCAATTTAAGTACAAAAATGCATCTTTAAACAAATCTAGTCAGGGCTTGTTTATGAAGGAAAGAACAAAACAGACAATTTGACTTACAAGCAAACATACTGATGGGGCAGAAAAAACTTATGAATTATTTTCTACCGTCGTGTTCAGAATGTCAAAGTATGTGCGTATGCAGATTTTGGCCACTTGAGCGCAATTGCTTTGGGAGATATCGATGATATAAAAGTGAGATTCTTGTCTATGATAGAGAAGTGTGGAATATTTTTAAATTTCTGAGAGAAATGGAAAGCAAATGCACAGTAATGGGTACTGGGTGGAAGGTGTTATCTTTTGGAGGGTATGGTTATCATGACCGCCATCTTGAATCTCGATTGATTTTCTTCAATGAGAACGGGGTCGTGTAACATATCATTCTGGGCTAGAATTTCACGTAAAATGCGTTTGTGATGTACGTTTTGCCGTAAATATATTGTTGTGAGAGAAAAGATTATGTGACACTAGTCTGGGATAATGACGCAATAGTCTAAAAACACCCAATTCCTTCTGAAATAACAAAGGAAATGAAACCCTAATGCATACAAATTGTTACTAGTTATAATGCCCTATCGATATGGATTTGTATTATTAGCGTTTCATTTTCTTTGTTGTTTCAAAAGCGAAATGGGTGTTTTCAGGCTATTGCGTCATTAACCCAACGAGTGTCATATACCTTTTACTTTCACAATAATAAAGCTAGGACAAAAATGACATCAGAAACGTATTTCTCATGAAATGCTAGCCCAGAATTACATATTACACGACACCTTCCCATGTAAGAAAATAAATCAAGATTCAAGATGTCGAGCTTCAAGATGGCGTCCATGATAAACATAGCCTCCAACAGGTAGCGTCTTCTACCCAGTATCCATTACTGTGTATTCTCTTTCCATTTCTTTCAGCAATTTAAAAATATAATGCTATTTCTACACTTTTCTATCACTCTCCAGAGACAAGAATCTGACTTTTATATCATCGATATCTCCCAGAGCAATTGTGCTCGAGTTGCCAAAATTTGCATGCGCACATACTTAGTCATTCTAAACATGACGGAAGAAAAAAATCATGTTTTTTCTTCCCTAGCAGTATGTTTGCTTGTTAGTTACAGTTATCTGGATACAGGTTAGTTTGATGATTACTTAAAATGGATAATTAAGAAATATTGTTGCAATATGAAGATTAGATATTACGGCTGTTGGTTACATCAACTGAAGGAATGTCATTAATGTATGACGAGTATTTACGCTTTGTGCAAGCGTTCGTAGTTGTTTAGTATTCACTACTATATGAAGATCAACGCAATTTGATACATAGCACTAAAATAATGGATATGAAAGAAAGTGTTTACTATGTGTTTACTTTGTGAAGCTCAAGCAGCAATATATTTCTTAGTCGATATCTGGAAACTGTGGAACGCATGTTAAGTTGAGTTTATTTGTGAATTTAACCTAATGGGAATCAAATTATTGCCAAACCTAACATTATGTTGCTTAAATTAGTGGAAAGTTTGCTCACGGAGGATCAAAGAATAAAAAAGTATATTTAGAAATTGTCTAGCTGTTAAGGAGCAAAAATGTAGTGACCAAACTTCCTTTCGAATGTTGTGACTGAGGACGGGTCTTTTTGCTATTTTTTGTTTCTCAACGAAATTGTCGAACTTGGTTGTCAGCGCTAACAAGAAATCTGCCTGTACAATGATCCAGCCCACGCTAAATGACGCCACTTAGGGGGCTGATGCAGAATACAGTACACTAATGATTTCGAATGGCATTTTCAGCTATTGAAATAGCCACGCCCATTTGTTTTAATTTCCGTTTACATTTTGGGTAACCCATCGTATTTTAAACACAGATGGCTTTGGAACTGACGTTGCACACAAGCGCACGAGGATTACAGCCTACTTTACACAAAGGTGTATATTTCAAAACTGCAGGATGGGTGCACAAGGGATTAAGTAAATAAAGTATTTTCCAATATTCTCAGCTGAATTTAGGGAATCTGAAACATTAAATCTCCCACTTCCTTTGGGAATCACTTTCTCACTACTCTATAATCCTTTAATATCCACTTTACAACCAAACAAATTTAATTTATCGATGATTGAATTCCGTATCTGTTCTATTGTTAGTCATATTTCAAATATACAACTCTATAGTTTATTTTCTCATGTTTTTGGAAACACGTAGCTCCAAAAGGAAGAATTTCCCCAGCCATATTAACAAAGACTTACCAGTTTTAAATCAGTTATCACCCTTTAATTTTGTAGGTAGAATTCGGTTTCACCCTGTATATATATACTATGCATATTATAGAAAAACATATTTTTAGTGTTGATTTACAGTAGTAACTAAGTATTTTAATGTATCATTATGTACTAAAATAACATACTAATTAATTTAATTAGCTTACTGTTAATGCGTATTTTGATCAGGTGACTTAAGTATTTATAATAGTGACTTAAGTATTTGTTCACAACAACGATGAAATAAATTTTTCATCCCACACTCACACAGATATGTGTAGGTTTAGTGGTTAGTATTTAGCAATCTATATCTGTAGTTTTAGTGGTTAGGCGCATTTAATACTCGCTCTTTAACAAGCTATATGCTGACAAATCGAAATCATAATTATATGCAGAGCTCTTCCCGGGAATCGAATATTCCGATTTTGTCCATTTAAATCGCCGCTATTCACTCTTTCTCTTTTTACAACGAGAAACAAACAGTTGCTGACTAGGATTTTACATTTGCAAATGAATGTAGAATTCACTTCTATTTATATCTGTACAATTAATTTTCCCTGTACATTTTTTGTTCATCTGTGAATCAGTTTGCCTCTACCACCTCTCTTGTGCAAAATAGCTTCCCATTCATACACTCATATACCATATATTCAATTCTTGTCTCTTTATATCCTTTACATACACACAGACACATATTCAAATGCAGTACAAATACATATTCATCCATGTAGTCATGCTACAGTGAATACCAACGTCCTCCCTCTGTTCTCTTGCCTGTCAATTCTTGAACAGATCAATATGAACTCAATATCACATTGAAGAGCTTGTATCTAGAACTCGAAGTTATGTAGTTATGTTTGTACCTGTTATGATATTCAGAACAAGAGCAAATGTTATTAACTGCTAGAAGATTTATTTTTTTCGTCACACTAATTCCTCTTCCCCTCGCCATACTGGATTCATTATTGTACATACTAAAATGTTATTGTAATTAATCATCAATTGAATTCTGATACACCACCCGCTCGACTCAGCCTTGAGGTACCTATTAGGTCAATAAATTGTACAGGGTGTTGGGAAATAACACCGACAAAAACAGCTTACGAGATTCCTCACATTTGTTTTTTAGTGCATACCATTGAGACTGCACAATGCTTTGATTCGGAGTTATAAGCTGCCAAAAGTATGGGAAAATGACATCTAGAGCTTGATATTTCTAATACCATTAAGAGTAGAACTGAAGTGGCGTGGTCCCTCAAAGACCTGCTCTATCCAAAAATGCAAATTTCAAAACAAAAACTACGGGCTTTTCAGAACTTCTCTTACATAAAGGTAGGTCGAAATCAGCATGAATGGGGATTACCTTCCAGCAGGTAACAATATTTTGTCTGCCGTAAGTTGGTATCTCAAACAGATTTCCTTTGCAGAACCATTGTTATAAAAAGGTGTGGTGGCATAACAAGCAGTTAAAAAAATGTAAAACATGAAGAAATACTTCTAAAATTTGAAATACACTATTACAAGCGTGAATATTTCAGGAGTCTTGGTAACACATTATGAGGGAGTGAGTTATGATTGAGGAACACTCCTCGTATCTTCATCTTTTGATATTAACACTGCAGTGTTAATTTTTAAAAGAATTGGAAGCAGAGATTCATTCACTCAAAAACTGAAAACTAGAAAATCAAAACATTTTGATTTGATGTTAAAGTTGACGTGCAAATTAAATGTCCCTGATTCCTCGAAATTTTCATATTCATAGCAGTCTCATCTTTTTTTTTTTTTTTTCAAAAAAGCATTAATATAAGAAAAAGCCAGACCCCACCTTAATGCTCAGCAAGTTTCCATGTGTCATTGCATATTTTCTATACATAGACAACAGAGAAAACAGAGTCTCTGGAAACTTTCTTTATGATAAATGTTACTCTTCAACTTTTCCAAAAATTTCGCATGAGTTTTGGTACTATCAGGTCTGTAGGAAATATAAATGACAAATGCTTACTTTTGGTTAGAACCTTTTAACGTTGAGAAAGCATAATTAGTTAAGGATTAGTAAAAGTAATGAAGATGAAATAAGATGAAAGAAACTTTTTAGATGTATAACAAAAAAAAACTAATAAAATATTGTAGAACACCCAAACCTAAATTTTAATACGAGATTGACTGAACTGAAACCCTGTCATGTTAACAAGCAAGTCGGTTATTTACGGTGAGAAAATTATGTATTGAATTTGTTCTCTGATCTTAGAAGTCCTTAAGTTTGTGTGCATCTGAAACTCAAGGTAATGTCTGAACCTGTTGTGAACAAAGATAAAATTTCCATTCTGCTATAGGAGACTATAAAACCGAAAAATAAATACACCTTTTAACCAATCAAGGAGTTCTAATGGTGGTACAACACAGAGTTTAGATCTTACATTTTACGGAAACTTGAAAATCAAAGATTAAAATAATAGCTAATTCACGACCTATATTGACGGAGATTAGATATTGGAGATAATAATATTTTTAACTATTGTTTTTTGTAAAAAGACAAGGAGGTTCCTGACAATATTATATTCTCTACACCAACCACGATTCTTCTTAACCCTTTCCGTTGCCTTTTCTATCCTATCTTTGCCCTGAAATAGTATCAAGAGATATGGATTTCCCCATAAAAATAGCTATGTAAAGTATTATACTCTTGTGGCTTGGAGAAAAGAAAGGAAAATATTAGCATATAGAACGTGAAGTATGTACGTATGTCAAGTAAAGTCCTCCTTCCCTCTTTCTCTTCATAATGACTACATTTAATACTTGTTCGCTGAAGTGTACAGAAACGAAAATGAAGTCTGCTTCTCTGTATCGAGAAAGTGTCATAAAGCTAGAGCAAAAGAACAGAATGAGACATAGATAGAGAGAAAGAAAGTGTAAGGGAAAAGAGTGAGAGTGGAGGGAAGAAAGGGATGAGACAGTGTTTGCATTAAAAGGGGTGGTTTCTGTGAGGGGGGAAAAGGGATGAGAACAGGAGGAAGTAAGGGGAAAAAGCAGAGAGGGTTAAGAAGAAGGTGTTACTGACGACCAGACACACTCACTACGACTTTAAAGCATTTCACCCGCTCTTGCTCATTAAAATGGATGAAGCTGAACTGAACAAAAATCCCTCCTCCTCCGCAAAGAAAAATCCCTGCAGAATCAACTTGTCATGTGGACCCTTAGACATTGAATCAACCTTGAGTGCCTGTCCTCAATCTGCGTGTCGTCGGTCGCAGTTTTCGTCGTCGTCATTTTCTTGCCTCCATTTTGTCGCTGCTTTTCCTTTCTTGCTTGCAAGAACGGAAGAAAACGTTTTCCCATTATTTTAAGCGTTCAGGAAAAAAAAGGAAAACCAAGAAGAGGTACGAATCCAGAATACGATTAACTAGCTTAACAAGAAAATTAGTAGAACAGAGAGAGAGAGGAAGAGAGAGAGAGAGAGAGAGAAAGAAAGAGTCATTATTATTACAACACTACTGTTAATTACATTTTGGTTACGGAAAGAGAGATTTATTGAGGCAAATAGCGTATTTTTTTGTATAAAAATAATATACTTTAATGGAAAATGTGGTGAAAAAAAAGTAACAGTCATTGTTATCTGTTTGTTCCAAATATTATGAGTAATTTCAAAGTCATATCCTTCATCTTGAACTTTCTAGTTTGTCATTGGCGTCCATATAATCAAGAAGTCATGTTTGTCTGCTACATAGTTGGAACATATCTTATGAGCTTCAATAGCACGGATCTATTTGCATCGCGAACTACATTAGGTCGTTAGAAATAAGAGTTAAATTTCAAATAGAGATTCCAGAAGTATAAGTGTGATGATAACGGTTTAAACATTCACTTTCTTTGTTACTTTCATTTGATAATTTTCATATCAAATTATGCATTTATTTGAAATAAATTCTACATATACAACAACAAATATGATACTCTCGTACCTTTTTCTGATTGTTTGTGCTTGTCTAGTATAAATTTTTGCGATGTATAAACGAGATAATAAATATTGACTTACATAAAATACGATGGTTTCACGTCCCGAGTAGTGGCAGCGGTTATTGCTTATCAATAGTTTCCCCTTTAGCATAGCATAGAACCGTGACATTCCACACTCGTATCCTTGCAACAAGTATACCAGAATATCACTTGCTGCAAGTTTATAAAGTGTCAACTCACACTTTCGTTTTATTTCCAGTTTAAAGAAGCTTGCAAAGTGTCATGTTAAGTTGTTTGTAAACTTGCATACTTGATATGTAGAAACTGATTGCAATCCTACTGTAAGTGTCCAATGCTATTAAGGTTGATTCTCGTTAATCACACAGTGTAGTAATCAGGTGCTAAACCAAAACCTCATTTCATATTCTACATGCTGTGAGACAAGTTGATTGTATGGTACATCAGCAGGAATATCACGTACTGCTTTGTTGCATAAGTTTAGCGAATCGATTCCTCTGGACAAAAATAATAAAGAACTAAGACTTTTAAGACTTGCAGGAATCAAACGATTTTACTTTGAAACTTGTTTCCAGTCTTGTCAGTACTTCCTTTTTCTTTCATGGTAAAAAAATAAAATCAATTTCAAGTCCTCTCATAAGTAGAGAGGAAGCAAATAAGTATTACAAGGACGGTAGTTTGTTCAGTGCAAATAAGATCCAAGAAATACAAAGAATGTTTGGGAAAAGAAACTGAGAAATAGTTGAAAAGAAGAATAGAAGGAGAGAAAACAAAGAGAAAGAAAGAGGATATATAGAAGAAAAGAGAGAAGAAGCAATCTGGCAATCTCGTTTTCAAGGATATTCAGTATTCCCGAATCCGAAAGGAAATCTGTACCCCTCTTTTTCTCAAACGAAAAAAAAAAAACGGTAGAATGTGGCGCTTGTATGTTCGTGTGTGCGTATGGTATTGTGAAAAGGGGTGAGGTGCTAGGGAGCTAGGGACAAGGAGAGGGTTGGGGGATGGATGAAGTTACAAAGAACAGTACACACACGAAGACCCAGGCCTCGGGTAACAAGAACGAGAAGCGAGAATATGGGAAATAAAATTGAGAGTCAAATTGGGTTGTGAGAAAGAGCAGACTAAAGGAAAAGCAAGGTGGTAGTGTATGTGTGTGTGTGTGTGTGTAGAGGTTGTCCCTTGAGGAGGACGGGATAAGAGCCTCGTATGAGATTAAGGGTATATTCTGTCCCGTCTCTGACAGAATTCCAAAGAAAAAATCCCGGAGATGAGTTTTAGATAGCAAATTCCTCTCGTATTTTTATCCTCCTTTCTTTCGTAACAATAAGAACATTTTCGGTAAAGAATAAAATAATTCCATAACACATGTGCCAGAGATTAAGGATTGGTGAGTTAAAAATGTAGTAAGTATATATTTATATTCCTGTACAGTATATATGTGCACACACATGCAGCGAGCGAGTTAGAGAGAGATACTTTCAATTGTACGCCAGGTCCAAGCATCTTCCACAATCGATTTTCGTATGTGAAGAGAATGCCATTTATTTTTTATTCTCTCATGCGTATTTATTATCAAAACTTTTCAAGCACTTGGTTAAATCATCATCCTTTCTATTATCAGGAATATCTACAAGGTGTTTCAAAAGTGATGGTCATAAATTAAGGGGACAGTTCTTCAGACGGAAACAAAAGTTCATTTGCAGAAATACGAAAGCCTGCCTAGTTTCGGAGCTAAAGGCATCAGTATCAGAAATGATGTCATTCCTCTACAAATAATGACGCAAGGCGTGTAAACTTATTAAATTACAATGGAAGTATTAATGTATTTCAGCAAAGTTTGTCATTGAGAGAATGCGCATAAACGAGTTTTTCCATGTAAGGATTTCATGGGTAAGGAATATATAACCTCCTCTAAGCTGCAGTCTTCAATCGTAAACTTTACTGAACCAGATGCACTGGCTACTTCTTCGATTGTGTTTTTCTAAACCGACAAGTATTTCGTCTTTATTTGTCGATATATAACGTAATACGAGACGGTGGCGCGCTAATTTTGTGCGCCTATTGCTCTGGAGCTGTATGTTTTTTTTTTCTTCATATCATTTTTCTCCTATTTCGGATTGAGAAATTCATCCCCTTAATTGATGACTATCACTTCTGAATAAACATTTTATAAAGACATATGAATGCAATGTCGTTTTCTATATCCGGAGCATCACGATATACACTATACACAAAATTTTGAAAAAGCTTACTTAGATTTTTCTTTCTTTTGGGATAGCACTATCAGTTATCTGTGCTAGATAAATTTCAAATAACATTTTGGAATAATTGAAAAAGGGAATATGATATGTATGTCTAGTCTTTTGTGTTTTTTCCTTGTCGTGGTCTATAGCAAAATATAGTAACAATGTCATATTTTTTGACGCCATGATATATTTAATATTGTATCAAATAGTCTAGGGCTGTTTTCGAATCAACAACACGAGAAAACGTTAAATTTAATAATGGTTGAAAAATCTACACTTTTACAAGGGAACGCTGCAACTTTCCCAACTGTAATCGCCCCCAAATTTTCACCAAGCATGTGGTGTAGCACAGATAGAACACGGCCGGAAGCTTTTGTTTCGCAAATTGTCGGAACATGCATTCAGAGCCACATATGTGGGTCGATATCTGGTGTAAAGAGACACAAAAAACGCCGGAATACATGCAACCCGGAAATCACCCGGAATGCACACCCACAAACCGTATACAACGTGACAGAGATGGAAGTGGAAATGGAAAATTTCATAATGGGCTAAAGTCATGTACAGAAGCAGTAAGCAGGTGAAAGGAGAATTACAAACATAGGCGACTTACCAAATCCAGGCAAAGAAGCAGGTGTAGATAACAAGAAAACAGCGAGTGTATATGTACTTATATAAGTCTATTCATGATAGTGTAAATCCAATACAGAGCGAGTGAAGCAGAGATGCACATCGCACCAGCCACATACATACTATAACGGCGTCGTTCTCACACAAAATATTGTCACATCCAGACCGAGTGTTGAAATTGATATCCAACACATTCTTGAAAGAAATCTAGTTCTCTTGCGACAAGTAGCCAGCTTCCTATCACCGGTGGTGGTTCTTCACCAACTACTATCTAATGGGTAACACGCGCCTTGTACCTCGAATGTACAAGGTTTCTCTATGCTATGCAATCTGCATCGCACTAGTGACGATTGTGTTGCATGCATTCCGGCGCTTTTCGTGTCTTTACCCTAGATATCGAGACACATAAGTGGCTCTGAATGCATGTTCCGACAATTTTGCAAAACAAAAGCTTCCGGCTGTGTTTTATCTGTGCTACACTGCATGCTTGGTGCAAACTTGGGGGTGATTTGAGGTGGGAAAGTTGCAGAGTTTCCTTGTCAGTTGTAAACAATTTGAAATATTACTCAGCAACTCATTAATAACGCATTATAATAAAAACATGTTGTTGGAAGTGGATTTATATCAATAGAGTAGCCTTTTCGTGAATGTTTGATATTCTCTAGTGATTATAAACATTATATTTGAAGTACAGAGCGGAGTGCTCCTTACTGGTGAGAACATATTAGAAGAAATATTTAATAAATAGATGTTGGTATTCTTACTTTGTAAGCTGATTCTCCAAACATGAACTTTACTTAAATATAATTCTTGGGCATAACTGTGATTTTCTAACCCGATACGTCTTACTTTATTATATGTCGAGATATTACACTGTTTGTAACGCTGCCAGTTAGATGTGTGTGAATGTCGCAAACTTCATATTTTGACATTCCATTTATCTTGTTTCTATGTGAGTAAATACGTCGTAAAGTGTGTCCCCAGGATATATCTGAGATAAAGCTATCGAGAGGGTGCTGAAAAGTTCCTGGCTTTTCCAAGGAAAACAAGTGTCAGAGGTCCGAGAATACATATTTATTCAACGTATTCCCCATTGAGATTAATGCACTTTTGACAGCGTTGTTGAACCTTTTCTAGCCAACGCAAAAACATTCCTTTGATTGTCACTCAAACCAGGTCTCAGCAGCCTGTGTGACGTCAGAAATGTCCTGAAAGCGGTGATCCTTGAGGTGCTTTTTCAGGTTGGGAAATAGGAAATAGTCAGAAGGGGGCAGGTCTGGGGAGTAAGGTGAGTGGTGGGCCAATTGGAATCCCAGGGTGGCCAATTTGGCACCAACAATGTTTTACTTGTGTACGGGTGCATTGTCGTGCAACAACATGATCACTTTTGTGAACTTGCCGCGGCGTTTCCTCTTAATCGCCTCTTTCAGCTGGTCTAGAAGATTAGCATAATACTCTCCGATGATACAGGTGCCATTCGGTAGGTAGTCCACCATTATAATGCCATCTTTGTCCCAGAAAACTGACGCCATGACATTTTGGGCCGATTTCTGAGTGCGGAACTTTTTGGGCCGGGGGAACAACTATGGCACCATTCCTTTGACTGTTCCTTGGTTTCGGGATCATAAATATGGAACCATGTTTCATCCTCCGTCACTAGTCTAGCCAAAAAGTCCTTTGTCTTTTCAAAATGGGCCAAGGTGGCTTTGGATGCTAGACGCGTTCCTGCTTTTGATCCGGACTCAAAAGTTTCGGCACCCATTTCGTTGAAAGCTTGCGCATGTTTAGGACTGTGGTAATAATATACTCAACTCGCTCCCTGGAGATGGCCAGTATGTGAGCAATCCGTTTGGCGGATATTCGACGGTCTTCTAGAATCAGCGCATGGATAGCATCGCATGTTTGCTGGTCTGTTGAGGTTGACACGTGATACCCAGGTTTTTACACAGCTGTATGAAGTACACTTCTCCCCCAGTGTTTGGCACATCTCCATATGAATTTCCTTTGCAGACTTTCCCTGTAGCCATAAGTACTTCATAACGGTCCTCAGATCCGACGACGTGAAACTTCTTCGTGCCTCTTCCATCTGACCTTCTACCTGCAATGACATATGTTGTACAATTAGGAATCAATTGATTTTAACACAGTTACATATTAAGATATAAGGTTTTCATATACCAGCAATTTTATTTGTCTACTTCAATTTCAAGGGACCAAAGCCAGGAACTTTTCAGCATCCCCTCGTATAATATAAGTCTTTCACATTTCCATTTGATTCATTTTATCGTCCTACATCTTTCATCTTAAATACTATAAATGTTTAATAAACAGAATTATGTTATTGAAACTTTCCATCTGAAAAATGTTATTTGATTTTGATAATGAGCTTATCCATAATCAAGGCGTTTAAATATTTATTAACTTTGTTTCAAACACATTAAGTTGATTTTCTGCATTATTCTTTATATAGTAACTGATTCTTGTTCACACTCCCAAATGCTTAATCTTAAAAGAGTTAATTTATGTATATCTAAACAATGTGTGCCGTCTGTTTATATACAGTAAGTGCGATCAGAAACGAAGAGTGTATTACTAATTATATAAAAATGAAAGTATACGTCACTATTAAATTGATAGATGTAAGGCCGTACGGTGAGTATTCTAATCTAAGTATTTAGGTAAATTAATTTAAATATTAGTGAGTCAGCTTGTTTTTGTTTAGTTATAAAAAAAAACTAACACATTTTCCTTTCTTTTTATTTTTATAGGTAAGGGCAACAATTATTTCAAATACGTATGCACTGTATATAAGGTAAGAGTTTTACTTCTATTGATAAAATTATTATCTTCTTATCGCTACTTTTTAGGTC
>JAGDQP010022016.1:5226-30982 GCA_022664845.1 Lepisma saccharinum
AATGTGCAACAAATGAACTACTTGAGGTTTTGTTTAATTTAGTTGAGAAATTAAAATATCCGTAATTGCTGACGTCATACCCTCACGCTATTACAGGCATTCTAATTAGACGTTGTTATTCAAGACTTGCATGAACATAGCATTACTTGTGCATCATTCATTCTTTCTCTATGTCACTAATTCTATGTCCTTCTTCAGGGTGTTTGTGGATAACCTATTCAATTAAAAGATTGCGTTGCCATTCTTGGTGAAGGTACGCATGCTCCATTTGTTCACCGAAATTCAATTGAACACCTTTCAGTAATCATTCAGTCATTACGTTTAGAATATGTTTACTACAACTTTCCCTCTTTGGCTTTTATAGACGACGAAACTGATAGAAATGCACATTCGTTATGTGACCCCAAAATACTGTGGTGTTTGGCGACAGGGACACGTGCAGTATTTTTCGATGGTCTGGAATAATTTTTATGCCAATTTTCCTACCAATAGGCAAATTAAAGTATTTTAAAAATTGTCTGCCAACACTAACAAAAACCGCACAATATCGGATCGGGACTACCTCGACTACCAATCTGTCCCAGCAACTAATGCACAAAAATGCATATAGGCTGCTCTGATAGGCAGCATATACAACTAGTGTTATCGATGAGTATTTGTTATAAGAGAAGGCAAAATGTTATCAGCGAATCAGAACAGTATGCATCAAAGATATGGAGTTTCAGAAAATAATAAAGAAAGGTTTCAACTTAGGAATCAGGACGTCGTAGTGAACAAACTGGAAAGCTTTGCTATAATTAAAAAGTACTGACGTTGTTGCATTTCCATGATCAAAGACCTCACGGAAACCTTCTGTTAAGTGCACGCACGAACCCAGTATTAGTGCTATGATTAGATCAAAATCCTGACTTTGGACGTTTTAGTTTTTTGTTAGCTCTAAGTTAGTTGTGGACATGATCATTAACAATATATTCCAATGGGTGTCATAAAGCCACGATATTGCTGTTTGCAGAGAAATACGTTTGAATACTCACAGTACTCGTTTTGGGAAAAGGCTGAGTACCATTTCCAGTTTCCAAATAGATGGGAATGTTCCGTAAGTGACTGAAATATTAAATATCATTATCATAAGGCATTTTATGAGGGAGTATTGAAAAACTGTGCTGAAATTAGGTCGGCGAGTACTGTACCACCTAACCTAAACCTAAAACTTGCACACACTTTACCAAAAAATAATCGGTTCTTTAGGAGCGGTATATGATTGGCAATGTTTCACAGACATATGACCTATGTGATATGTATGTATCAGTGAGCAAAGAACCACTTTTGAACGGCATATCGCTTTCTGTAGAGCTGTAGGTCTTAGATGTGGGTGAAATCGTGAGGTATAATCTTAGCAGGTTTAATAATAGGACAGTAGCTGCTAATTTAAACAGTTTCCTATATGTGAGGGGAAGTAGGAAGAATATTGTAAAAATGCCAAACGATTCGGGCAACCAAAAATTATGACAAATAAAAATAGCAGATATATGAAACGCGGAATGCATTAAAACGGTACAAAACCGATTGCCGACGTTTCGAATGCTTCTGAGGGGTACAGACTTGAACACTGCAAAAAGAATCGAAATACAGATTAAGAAGTGCAGCTGTAAATAATGCACATATAACGAAGATGAATATACCATTGTATTTGTCCATCGGGAATTAGCACTGGACGAATAGTAAATTAATCTGGGAAAATAGAAGCCCAGGCGCTTACGGCCCAATAGACATATCTGGGTGTAACAGCTGGCTAGAAGGCATTCTAGTAGGATGGACAACGCACTCCATGAAATGTGGCGGTCATATTACTAAAGCGAGGATGTTTAGCAATCTACGATGTTGGACTACTAGTAACTGTTTGTCGCAGCATGGGTCGTCCTGTACAATTCTATTAAAATGAAATGTTCCCACATTGTGATGTTTTATTTTTAGAATAGACTGTTGTTACTTCTCAAATAGCAAACGATGTTCAGGTACGATGTTGCTCTTATTTATACGTTGGGTGTATGAAGATAATATTGCTTAATGCAGGTATTAAGATGCAATGAAAACAATGCATAAATACGTGTTGGACAGGCAGCGCTTAGCCCCGATCTACTGAATACGTCCAAGATGATATGAAACGGCTAATAATACTGTTTAATAAAAGCTTTGTATATGGTTCTTATGACCAGTAACCATCACATTAACTTAGTTATGTACTTACCTCAATAAAAGTATCCGAGACTTCCATTTTCTCGTCTTTCACTTCTTGTAACTCCTGAGAGACCGTCGAGCATTTTACTTTCATTACAATCCATATTTATTACTTATATCAATAATCAACATCAAGTAGCACTCATGCAATATTTATCTTCTAGGACAGAATTTGCCTAGATTGGCTCTTTACATTTCCATTACGCATTAAATCTTGAGTGTCCCTGAAATTAAATAAAGTGACAAATTATTAGTACATTGAAAGTACAACTTAATATATTGTCCTGGAGTTAGTACTGCGGGTGCAGTTCATGAACACGTACACGTTTATATGACCGTCCCACTGGTCTATTGGTTAGCATTAATGACTGCGGATTGAGGGCACCCGGGTTCGAATCCGGCGCTTCGAAGGACTTTTTCCAAGGCGTGCGGTCTGGAACGGTGCCCACCCAGCATTGACATGCAATTGGGGAGTCACTATGAATAAAATATAGCATCTATCACAGTGAGAGCTTCGGCTATCCTCCCCCAACCCGCTTGGTGAAAGAGGGACCAGTAGATTAATCTCCTCTCTCCGGGGGGAGGTTTCATCCAGTAGTGGATCGAATATGGCTGAGATATATTGTAATCTAATATAAAGATTAAATAATTATATTGTCGGAGAGAGCTCTATATATAACACCTTCCCTAAATATAAATGTTACAAAATATGCATACATAACTTTAGGAAAAAATGTTCGTATTAAATTCGTAGTTGTAGTAATTCGTCCTCCTGAAATATTAATCGTATTTTTTGTATATTCTACATTGACTGCAATGGAACTACATCAGCAGCACAGAACTGATTTTAAAATGCAATAAAATGGATAAAAATGTTACCCTTAAAGGTAATCTTTAAAAATTAAAAAAAAATTAATATGTATGAAATGTCTCAGCTCATCTAGGAGAAGACAGAGGAGATCGTGCACGAGACACTCTCCGGAGGAAACGTTAATACAACAGAATACTTGTACTTTATGTACAACGCTTACTTTTGTTCTTGTTAATGTACTCATTTTCACATTCAAATTCCTCAAAATCATTCTGCTCTACGTACACAGAACATAAACACGCTTTGGACGCTTAAAAATATATATTTATGCTTCAAGTATTATAAATTTGTTTGGTGCGGTGATATTGATTGAGATCCAGAACAATTGATTAAAAGATGTAGGAAAATAGAAAAATTGAATCTTTTTTTTTTTTGTATATTTCCAGTCTTCAATTTAAATTCACAAAGTATAGACTTGAACTCCGGTGAGTTTCCAACACCTATATGCACTGCTCTACGGTGCATACTGGATATGCCCTTGTACACTAACCTTTAGTACTATCTGGTGCTTAAAAGAAACCTTTTTGTCTTTATATTTCTAGTCTTTAATTTATATTCACAAAGTGTACACTTGAATTCCGCTGAGTTTCCAATTCATATATATATATATATGGACGGGTGACCGTTGCAGTACTCCAGATGGTGTTGCCTGTGCGGCGTCCACCCAGCGTCGTGAGGCTAATTGGGGAGCTACCTGAATAAAGAGGTAGCGACCACAGTTGAGAGCTTCAGCTTTCCTCTCCCAACCCGTCTGGTCAGCGTGGGAGCAGTGGACCACCTCCTCCCTCCGGGAGAGGCCTCATCCAGTAGTGGATTGAATATGGCTGTGTATTATTATTATTATGTGTGTGTGTGTGTCACTATACACTAAACTCAATCGGTACTGTCTTCTGCTTAATACTGACCAGTAGTTTCTTTTTCAGCAACACTATGGAACCTTCCAATGGGTTCGAATATTCTGTATAACGTTCCCAGTTGATACAAATAACTACATATATATGTTTTCCTCTATAATATATTAATATATGTGGGTATAGAAGAACGCTGGTTACGTAATACAGGATAACACATAGAGTTATAAAATTTCTCCACTAGAGTCAGGCTTGGCGCTGCTGATGCGGCGCCACTTGAAAGTTGAGCGAGAGAATGTTTGTTGGGCAACAACACGTATTATGAGTTGCTATCATATGGCTGCTGTGCTTCGCTCTTTGGCATTGTTTTAGTTGATTCGTTTGTATTTGAGAAGAAAATGCCAATCTCCTGTGCAGCTCACGGTTGTACTAAGAAAATATAAGGAAGGAAGTAATGTATCGTTTCACAAATAAATGATCATTTAATATTATTCCGTGAAAAACGTTTCATTATGTAAGACGTTCTTTCGTGTAGTTTATGTCTGCTAGAAATATAGAAGAAAACACAAATCTTTGATTAGAAATATTTGATGCGAAGGTATTTTATCGTGTTAGATCCATAGCTATAAAACTGTCCCATAGTTATAAAGAGGAATATACATAAAAATAAGTATTCTTACATTCAGAAATAATGGATCGTTTTCATTTAGGCATATTCTTAATAAAGTGGTTATATTCGTGTAGAAAAAATATATCTGTCTACTTAAAATTTAAATAGCTCTAAGCCAATAATGTGCTGTTGAATTTTATTCATGGCTTTAGGCACCTAAGGCTCAGGACGGTATAGGGGAGGGAAAATGATTCGGGAAGATGTCAGCGAGGGCCTATGTTTAAGGTGCCATCCCTGCATTTGCCTGATGTGCCTGAGCAAAAAAATCTAAAAAAAAAACTGGTCAGGATGGTCGGCCGCTGGAATCGAACCCATGACGTCCCGAATGCTATACCACTGAGCCAAGAAATGGCGGCTCGGTAAGAAATGTGCTGTTGAAAAGACTTGTTAAATTATTAGGAACAATGATGATGAGTTCTCTGCCCGAAGGTAGCTCTTGGCCTGAAGATCCCAGAGCTAGGTGAACCGATGGTGATTTGCCATTGCCTTCCATCGCATGAAGATGACGTCCTAAGGACGGGACCTACAGTTTAATGTGGATTCCGAACCACTTGTGTCCCCGCTGGGAATCGAATCAGGAACAACATGATTACACTATTAAGAACAATAGAAACAAATTTAACATCGCAACAAAAATACATAAGAAACGCTTCTTATTGTCACCCTGGTCGGTAAGAGGAAAACTCGTGAAGTTTGACACAGTAATATACTTAATAGACATGACTTGTTTATGATATAAAGTCAAAACAAAACATTTGAAAAGCTAGAACAAACAATGTCGTTTTTAGTTTTTAGACAAAGACTTTTAACCTAAATTTAAAGACAGTCTTCTTCATTCGCAAATAACTTTTCTTTTTTCTTTTTGATCTATATAATGTCACTTTCGATCATCGAGCTCTACATAAACTATACAGGAGTGAGTACTTGCTGTTGAAAGATAAACGCCGCAGCAAATATTTAAACTCGTTTGTCCACTTCCAGTCTAATCCGATGTTTACCAAATCTTCAGTTCTAACTCAATTTTATACGCTTGATATCGCTGTGTGGCCCATTTTGTGATTTAAGTCTTAATTCCTTAGTTATTCATGTAAGAATATATCGTACTCTGCATACAATAGAAAATGCTGCAAATAATATTTGTTTTTTGCAAGAATTAAGACATAAATTTAAAAAAACGGGCCACACAGCGATATCAAGCTTAAAAACCTGAATTAGAATCGAAAATTTTGTCCATATTGGTTTAGACTGGAAGTGGACAAACGAGATTAAGTTTCCTCTCCGCTCCCTAGCTTCACGTATTCATGAACATTTTTAATGGCTGCAGTCAGTCCAGTGTCGTATTAATGGAGGTCGATGCTTTCGATAGATGGTAGAACTTAAATATCAACCCACATAGCAGAGTACGTCCCTGGGACGTCCCATTTAGATCCCATTACCGTCAGAATGGTCCTGCTTCCATAGCGATGTCGTAAGGACGTCCGTGGGATAACTCTGTGGGCAATACAAACAGTTCATCCCGTATGGAGGTCCCCTGGATGTCCCCCGGAAAGCCGTGCGGGATTACCTCCCTGGAATTTCAATAAATTAAATCGACCTTACTATTATTATTATTTAATTAATTATAACAATACAAAGAATATGCCTTCGAATAATTATACGAAGGATTAATTATAACTATACGTCCCATGGATGTAAACGGGACTTAAACAGGACGTCCTGCGGACGTCCCGATATCCGTCAGATATCCCTGGGACGTCATTTTGCTATGTGGGAAGCTGTCCGAAAACTAGAGATAATTTTATGTTCATTTTAATGTCGTTTCAACGATATTTATGTGAAAATTGCCGAGAGTGCCTACTACTAGTGTATATCCGACGACCGGTGCCCATACCCTATTTTCAATAATTTTCTTTGTAAATTTATGCAGGTAAACCGTTGGTTGTATAAATTACAGCATTAGTATTTTGTGTAATATTCATGTCACTTGCGTTGATACCCTAATGCTGTATAATATTTTTAAATATATCTCTATTTTTTAAAAAAAATAAGTTATTCCTCTAAGTATCAACATTATATTTAACAAATAAAAGCGAGGATGGCATTTTGAACATAGACCCTGGCCGACAGCTTCCCGATTCCTTTCCCCTTCCCTCCCCTGAGCCTTAGATGCCCTCTTAATAAGTTTAATTTTTTGCTAGTGTGGTCAGTGGGTGAAAAATTACTTGAGGATCAAGGAGCGATATCCCTTTTTCTTTTACGCTTTTTAATGCGCAATTTCTGTATCCTATTTTCACTAGTCGAATGGTCGAAAAAAGTGCGTGACAACTGCCCCCCGTTTCCCCACTAATTGCCGACAATGTATAAGTCTATAATATGGCAAAGGATTGAAGCGTAATATAAAATCAAGGTCAAATATATTGTTTTAAATGCACACGAATCGATCAAATGTGCATTTAGTTGAATGTTCATATAACTAAACGAGTCAAGATGAGACTGTAATATTAAAAAGTGTCCTTTTAGTTTGAATATTACACAGATTTAAACAGTTTCCGCAATTCACATAGGTGATTCTGGTCGAGTTTTCCTAAACAAACTCAATCGCAATGGGACAACGAGACGAGGGAAGATATGAAACTAGTATAGATGATTTGCGATATCACTACTACAGTGATTAACCGTTAAGAACGTCAACTTGCAGAACTAAAGCATTTTTCTAATATTATATTTACTATAAAACTTCTGATGGTCTTTGTATGTTCATTTTATAAGATTAGAAAAGACAACCGCGAAGCAATGTCATATGAAACTTGTAATGAAACAGAGTTTCACAAAACTTTATTGTCTATTTTGTATAACTTAATGGCATTAAACAACAATACGCCTTTCATTGTAGGTTATTGTTACAAAAGAATTATTAATCACCCAGCAACAGTTCTTTCAAACTGTATACAACGAAACGGAATAATATAAAATTCTCGAAGTTCTCTGCAACGTAAGTACAAGAAGCGAAACTTATGTTGATATAGTATATGTTTGTGTACAGAAATTGTAATACTGCATCTTTCACTAAATACAGAGCATTTTTGTAGTTTCGAACTGATTTAAGACATATTAATTACTCACATAACGCCAGCAAGGTAAATGCTAATTTGACATTGATAGTTTTGTAATCTATTGTAGATTAGAACACAATAACAATGCAAGAATATCAAGTAATTATATATAACAAACGCTTTGTTACGAATGCTTGTCGAGTTGAACAAAGGTTGTTCCAACGTAAATATAATTAAAATGGCGATAATGAAACGTAGAAATTAAAAGTGCACCCCTTTATTTAAAAATACGTATATTTATTGAGTTTGCGCAACTTTCTTACGTGATATTGTTCACTGCTATCGTATGTAATGATCGGTAATAAAACAAGTGAGATAGAGATTGAGGATAGATTTGTGGCACTTGTGTATTGTAATTGCGTTAAACAATAATACCTTTCTCATTGTAATCTGTTGTTTCGGGCAATGTGTTAATCGCTGAGCAACGAATATTTGAATTTGTCTAAAACTAAAGAAAATTGTATAAGTCGATCTGAGTTCTGTGTATTTATTTAAAAAAAAGCAAAACTAATGTTATTATAGTGTATTTTATGTGTAAGAATGCTTATTTCTTGAATTTGAGATTCATTCATCATGATGGACTGTTCCTACTTGATTCAAACTCATTTTTAATTTGAATATGTCAACAAGGTAAAACTTGACAATAGAAAAATTCATGCTCGTTCAATATTTCTTGTTTTGTGATCAATTGTAAACTACGGGTCAATAAGATTGCAAAGGATTCAAGGGTAGTATAATATCTAGGTCTTTTCAATGCACGGCAAATCGATTAATTTTTTTTAAAATGTTAAATAACAAAACGAGTCAAAATGAGACTTCAATGTTAAAAGTGTCTTCTTAGTTCGAATATTACTCAGACTTAAACAGTTTCCGCAATTGACTTAGGTGATTCTGGTCGAGTTTTCCTAAACAAAAGCTCCATCACTCTGGGACAAGGAGACCTGGGAAGATATTAATCAACTATAGACGATTTGCAGTCTCAGTACTACAGTCATTAATCGTTGAGAATATCAGTTTCGCAGCCCTAGAGGTTTACTTAGAGCATTTCAAATATTATAAAACTTCTAGTGCTCCATCGTAACTACAAGAAACGCAAAACCAATGTTGCCATTATTTGTTTTGTGTGTAAGAATGCTTTATTTCTTGAATTTCGTTTCTTTCATCGTAATTCGCTGTTCTTACTTGAATCAAACTCATTTGAACATGCTTTATTCATCACGATGGAACTTAACTGTAGAAAGATTGATGCTAATTGACTATTTGTTATTTTGCGATGAATTGTTAATTATGAGTCTATAATATTGCATAGTATTCAAGGGTAATATAAAATCGAAGTCAAACGTACGGTGTTAAAATCACGGCGAATCGATCAAATGCTATTTGAATGTTAATATAGGAGAAAGGAGTGAAGATGAGACTCCTACGATAAAGTGTCGTTTTACTGTGAATATTACACAGATTTATTCATTTTCCGCAATTCACTTAGGAGATTCTGGTTGAGAAATCCTAAACAAACTGGACCACATTGGGACAACGAGGCAACGGAAGATATAAATTAACTGTAGACGTTTTGCAGTGTCACTACTACAGTGATTAACCGTTAAGAACATCAATTTTACAGCACTGAAGCATTTTTAATATTACATCTACTATAAAACTTCTGATGATCTTTGTATGTTAATTTTACAAGATTAGAAAAGACTACCGCAAAGCAATGCCATATGGAACTTGTAATGAAACAGTTTCACAAAACTTTATTGTATAACTTGTATAACATAATGGCATTAAACAACAATACGCCTTTTATTGTAGATTATTGTTACAAACAAATCGTTAATCAGGAAGTCAGGAAGATTGGAACAATCATTGAGAATCAACTACCCGGGCATTTGCTCCACAGCTATCGCCACTCTTAAGTTTTCCAAACCAGAAATAAAGTACTACAAGGCAGGCGTCCTGATAACACGCTAAACTTCCACGAAAATATAATACAGTTCTCTTCCAACTGCGCTTCGTGTTTGGATTCTTTATTGACTACAAATAAATTATATGGAGGGGAGGTCTTAGAGTTACCATTGAGAGAAGCTCTAATACTGACTCACTCTTCTATCATTGAAAGTCGAACAGAGTTTCTACCCTACCTCACCCCGCCAAGTTGGTGATGAAATCAATAGAATTAAGGGTTTTTATTATTGATTACAAAAAAAATAAAGTTTAAAGTTGAAGGCAGAAATTTTGAAGTCTCCATAGATACCGATAGATTTTTTAACATACCAGTGCATCGAAAAGTATGCGACTGGTTCTCACTTCGAATTCGACGTAAGTACACAATTCAATTCTATTCAATTTGATATGCTCGATTTTGTTATTGCTTTATTGCAAACTGGATCTGGTTCTTCCGATCAGAAAAAGGATTCAAGTCAATTTGACAGCTGCGGAATTAAAACTATTTATTTGTGAAACTCGGGAGACGAAATCTTTCCCAGAGAAAATTTAAACCTGGATCTTTCGAATCATGATTATCTCAAACTATACGAAAGTTACGTAGCCTTTAAACGAGTCACGGAAGGCAACACAAAAATGTTTTATTCGCCCAAACAATTCTTTCAAGCTCGTCCTATGTACGTTCTGAATGTAAGCAAACGGAAACAAGTTACAATGAATGAACGCACAAACATTAAAATCATAGTTGACTTTGCAGGCGTTGTCCCCGCCGAAACTATTTGCTCCGTAACCCTGATAGCGCAAGTCTAATTTGTGTTCGACGTCAGGAATGAAAGAGACAGAAAATTTTGAGAACACGCAGAGTGTGCTTTATTGACATCCAGACTGACAGCGACAAGACATATAAAACTTACTGGGTATTTCACACAAACCTTACTATTAACGAAATAAACTGTTACTAAAGACATGGTTTTTATTTTCCCTGAAGAAGTGTGGCTCTTACAGAGGTGAAATTAATTTGGCTGCCTTGAGGTTGAGGGCTGAGGACACATTTCACAAATTATTTCTTCATCATCAAAATACTTGTGGCCCCACAGCAGCGTATGTATTTTACAATTTAGAATTTTGCGTTTGTCATCGTCAGGGTCTAAAACTAATTTTTGTTGCTTTACTGTGTGAAGTTCGTGTTTTCCTGACTGTATTTGATGCTGTTCTTTTGTTAATGTTTGACGATAAAACAAATATTTCCTAAAATCATTAAATGAGATTCCATCTTTGACAACATTCTTTTTCACACCCTTAGCCTTTTTCTCTTCCTTACCTTCTGTTGCATTCATGGCTTACACTCTCTAGCGCAAACCTACGATTTCGCGAAGGGGAATTCCTTTCATCAGATCTTTCATCTTACCCAGTACCGTCTTGTTTTGTTATATATTATACTGGTTCTATTCAGGATAGTTTGATGTGTCAAAGTGACTGATCACCGTCTTCATGTCATTGTAGAAATTTGTACAATGTGATACACTAAAGAGTCAGTGTCGGTGTAAGCGAGTTTAATCTTATTTTAATAACGTGATTTCATAATATCGTATTGAAATCGGTACGTCACCAACTTAGAAGATTCAAGATAGTACTTCCAACGTATACAGGTTTATTCAGTTTAACAAATTTCCTTAGCAAGTGACTGAGAATAAGATTTTCTGAATAGAATGTTGGAGACTTGAACTGAGGTTTAACAATAAGTTTCTCGGCTTTTCATTTATCAGAAACAAGCTTCATGTCGATATGTTTTCTCTCATTTTCTATAGTTTTCCCAAATAAGCTGTTAATTAAAAGTGTATAAAAGTCTTTCTCAAAATCAGTTGTTGCCTGTGCACGGAGGTTGATGATAAAGCCTATGTAAGACTCAACCCACTTTGATTGAGAAAACCATAGAATTCGGTGGACCTTTGTAAGTTATAAGCCATGGCTATGGTAGAATTTTAGTAAACGGAAATGCACAATATGGTTTCTTTTTGGTTTTAATGTTAGTAGTAACTTTGGATGTTTTCCGTTGGGAGAAACCTCGTTGTCAGGGGCTAGGGGATAATCTGCGTGTTCATCATGCAATCTCTGAGGATAATCCAAATCTACTTCGGCAAAAAAGGCCGCGTTCGCCCTCATCGGGATGATTTAGAATTTGGATTTAGTTCCAATTCTCGGGTGTTGGTTCCCATGAGAAATTCCCATGTGGAAGGGGCATACTCATCGCATAACCATAAAGATTATTCGCCTCAAGGTACATAGCGAATGAAACTTCTTCTTTTTCGGAATCGAAGTCATTGCCGAGAAACTCATTGTTGGCTTTTACATACCTCAAACTACACTGTGATACACCGCCGCGGATAGATTTCTTAATAAACAAGTGCATGTCAATTTCCGAAAATAGCTGTAATTCAATTTTAGCTTTGTACAGCATAGCCCTGCAAGATAACCCGGGAGAAGTATACGAGAAGGCAGTATGCATTGCAAAGGTGTTGATGCAAGTGTTACGAAAATTTTCAAGAACATCGGCAGTTAGTAACACATCAGTTGTCAGATAATAATCATGAAAAACTGCAAACCTTTTGCATTCAGATGTTTCCCTTACGTACTGGGCAAACGGATAGTCTTCATCTGTACATTTGCTACTCTGAAGGGTGTTATTGGAAATTTCTTGAGGCGGGAGTTCCGTTTCATCAAATTTTGAACGGTCTGTGAAATAATCGTCCGGGAATACGCCCTTCCTACAACTTAAATTCTGCGTCATCGCCGTAGAAATATTGGCATGTGTATGTTAGTTCTTCGAGCTTCAGGTTTCTAACTAATTTGTGTAGGGAGAAAGGCAAAGAAGGTACAAATCTAAAAAACGTAATTCAATTGTTTGCCATTTTCGAGACGAATCATCTTTGAAAAAGAAATATATTTTTCTTCAGTTTCTGCGATGACCTTTATTTCCTCCGGGTCCTGACAGGGTTTGCGGTCATGGAGAAGGTTCGGCGCAACTAATTGACGTGTGTTGCTGGTTTCTCAGGCGCGTGGAATTGTTTGGCGTTTCACTGAACTTCGTGTCTGCCGTCGATTCCTTTACGAAGAGATCAGCGTCATATGACGATAACCCATGGATGACCCACGGTACAAAGGTTTGTCTCTTTACTTGTAGATTGCAATTACGGTAAAGAGGCTTCTCGTAGGCTCCATTAGTCCTTGTGCCAGAAGCCAAAAAAAACGATGATTTGGTATAAAATGGAGGGACCAGATGAAACTTTCAGCACTTTTACCCTTTCATGTATAGAGCACGAGAATACGTGATAGACATTCCAAAAAGGTAGCTATCCAAGATGGCGGCCATTCGAAATGGCGGCCGACGCTATTTATTAAAATCAACATCTCTCGGCTCTGAGTTATCCGAATTCGATCATTCGTTTTTAAATGAAAGATATTTTTATCAGCTATAATTTTGTTTATGAGCAATATTTTCGTAAAACTAATAATTTTTCAGTTAAATATTATAAAGTTTCATTTTAGCCTAACATATTTTTTATTTAATATTTTCCTTTGAAACAACTGATTTTAGATAAACCTATGTCCTTACACAAAATATAGCGTGTAGCTCAGGCTTTAATCTAAAAAAAAATCAATTAAATCCGACAAGTATAATCAGAGATATGGACAATTATTTGAAAATTTCTGCAATACGAGGTAATATTACGGAGGCACTAATGCGTGTAGAAGCTACATGACGTTTTGCTATAAAATGTAGGGAACAAATGAAACTTTTAGCTCTTGAATACTTGTCTATGAAGAGCACGAATATGGGTGATACACATCACAAAACGGTAGTTATTCAAAATGAAGGCCATTCAAAATGGTGGCTATCGCCAATTTTCAATGTTAGGAGATTTCGATGGTTCCTTTTTTTAAATGAAAGATCATTTCTTTGCCTTCAATTTTTATTAAGAGCAATATTTTCATAAATATAATAGACATCTTTTGTTAAATTTAAAAATGTGCATTTTAACCCAAATTATTTTACCTAATATCTACTTAAGTATATTTAGTTTGAGTTTAAGTGAAATTAAAAAATAACAAACATGTTTATTATTTTCTTATTTAAGGTCTTATTAGGAAACGATATTTTTTAAAGATAAATATTTGCTTTCAAAATGCTGCTGCGCCGCGGTGAATCAATGGTTTAGCACTCACCTCTGATGCTAGGGGTGGTCGGTGCGACCCCTGCTCCTGCTATATGGACTTTGTGGTAGACTAACACCGTATGCGTGGCTTTTCTCGGGGTTCTCCTGTTTCCTCCCAGTTTCTTTATTCCACTAATTCATATCATCCATCCTGTCTGACCCAAAGTTGCCTAAAGGTCTTAAAATTAAATTCAAAAGATGCTTCTTTTAATATATACTTTTATTTGAGGAAAAGAGCAATAACATCCGATTATCTGGACCTAAGAAGTCACTACTAATAAAATGTTTGGCTTTCTGTTGAAATGTACAAACAGGTCCAGTAAATGCATTGTGAAATTTGTTAGAAACTATTTTAAAGTACTTTATAATGGCCAAAGTGTCTCAGAAATTTATTAAAAAGTAGTATCAGCTGTAATAACATTCTATTCAGATCAGTCTGTGACAGTGTAAATGCATTTGCAGGACAAAGAAAGTTTAAAAGGTTTACTGGAACAGCACAAAATAATGTCTCAACATTCAGAAGCCTAGGAATCGAGTGAACTGTTCCAGATGAGTTTTGCAAGACAATTGAAAATTTACTTGTGACATGTATTCTAAGAAAATAGAAATTGGAAGAGACAATGAGCTGCGATTAAATTATTTACATCCAAACTACCATGTAAATTATTTACATCGATAGTTGCTAACTACCATCATGCGCACAAACTTCCAGATAGGAATTTAGATACGAAGAGTTGGAAAATAGTTTTAAGTATACCAGAGGCTGAAGAACATGAACGGAGAAAGGACAGAGAAGGAAAGCTATGCATCAATTGGATCGCCGGAGCATCTGCACCAGAAACTGTTGTACTTGCCATCCTGCGTTGCAGTTATTACAGAAATTCGCAGTAATTGCTCTGGTTCAGATTATCGGCTAGCGTATTATTGCTCTTTTCTTCAGATGAAAGCAGTGTCTTTTGCAAAAGCATTTATTTATCTAAAGGTAGTGGTTTTCTAGCATTTTGTTTTAGAAAATATGCTAATTTAAATAAGAAAATATTACGCATAACATTTTGTTTTTCCTCCTTTTTTGAAAATAAATTTTCGCCTAAACATAAAATCTGCCTCAGTCAAATATTAAATAAAAATAATTTCGGTTAAAATTCACATTTTTATATTTAACTAAAAGAAATATTAGATGTATGAATATATTGAAGTAAAATAAATTATCTTTCATTTTAAAAAGGAGCCATGAAATCGGATAACTCAGTGCCGAGATATGCAAAGCTGATATATGTACCACTGAAAATTGGCCACAGCCACCATTTTGAATGGCCGTCATTTTGGATAGCTATATTTTAGCAATGTCTATCACGTATTTTTATGCTCTATACGTGCCCGTGCACAAGTGCTGAAAGATCATCCGTTTTATACCAAAACATTATGTAGCTTCTACACGCATTAGTGCCTCCATAATGCTAACTCGTATTACAGAAATTTTCAAAGAATTGTCCATATCTCTGATTATACTTGTCGGATTTAATTGATAATTTTTTCAAAATTAAAGCCGAGTTACACACTATATTTTGTGTAAGGACATAGGTTCTCATGTTTCACCTGGTTCCGCTATTTTATACAAACAACTTGTCTCTGACAAGGACTATATTGAATGGCGGTGGTGATGAACATTTGGATTATTTTCATGGTCGTATTTTTTTACCACAGATAGGACACTCCTGGGATTGGTCGTAGTCTGAGTTTTCTTCGGGGTTAGGGGATTCATCGGCAAATCCCGTTTTAACCTAGGGTTAATATCTTCCAACTGTATCCTCATGCTTCTTATGGAATGTTGCGCTGGATTATCACCTCTGTATTTCTAAGGTTCGGTGCAGGTATTATCCGACCAGCAGATTTTATAGCAATAGTTCGCTAATGTGTGATGTTGAATTTTAGTTGATTGTCGACCTCGTCGTTCAGTGACAGCAACCAAGAAACTTTCAAAATCCGCTACAATAACAACATCGGCTTTTAAAAATGAAGAATTTGTTTTAAAACTTTTTTTTTTCGCCATGACGGGGCATAATAACACGAGTCGGCTCATGTTTTCGCACAAAGTTTGATGATTGCTTAGTTTAAGTTCAGTGTTAAAATGAGAAAGACACCTTTTGCAGAAATCATAATGATGTTCATCACCGGTAACCTGGCTTCTTACTAATCTTGAGAAATCTCTTATTATTTCTTTGCCGTACACACACAGTAATGTGTCGCCGTTGTTGTTGTTGGTGCTGATTTGATTTGATTTGATTTGATTTATTGCGTTCCTTAGACCAATACATTGTACTCATTTGCACATATGGTATAGAACATGTCCATAATAAGAATACATATTTTCTTAAATTACATAGAATACATAGAAAATTGTTTTGTAGCAGTTTTTCGACATAATTCACTTTCATTATCACCTATTTTCTTTACCCTTATAATATTTAGTCTTGCAAGTACTCATCAACTGTATAGTAAGTTTTGTTTGTCAACATTTTCCTAACTTCACGACAAAATATATTGATATCCTTAATATTTTTTAAAGTTTGTGGCAATTTATTGTATAGGGCTATACCGAAGTAATGCGGTGATCTTTCGAAAATTTTTGTTCTGTGGGACATTTGTCTAAGATCATTTTTCATTCTTGTGTCGTGTCTATGTATATCAGAGTGTGTAGTGTAGCCATCAAGGTTACTTTTTATCAGCTTTAACACCTCGTATATGTACAAACATGGAACTGTTAGCAAATTTAATTTCTTGAAAATTTGTCTGCAGCTCGCACGTAAATGTGTGTGTGTAATGATTCGAATAACTTTTTTTTGTAGTCTAAAAACTGTCAATAGCCCACTTGAGGATCCCCAAAAGAGAATACCATATTTTGCTCTCGAATAAAATGTACCATAATATAAGGATATCAATGCCTTTTTATTTAGAACAGTTGAGAGAGATCTTATTAAGAAGATATTAGTTGATAGTGTACGACATAAATTTGTTATATGCGTTTTCCAACTTAGTTTGTTGTCAATATATAGCCCTAAAAACTTAGTACTTGAGACACATTTTGTGGTGGTGTTACTTATGGTTAATTTGGGATAAGCTGGGACAGCAGTATACGAAGGAAAGAAAAAAAGACAATTAGTTTTATTGGCATTTAGGATTAAATTATTATGATAGAACCATTTTTCAAGTTTATTGGAAGCAGCATTTATGTTATCTTGCAGTTCTGAAGCATTACTGCCTTTAATTATGATATTGGTATCATCAGCATACAAGACCATAGTCCCTTGGTCAATATGTGATGGAAGATCATTTATGTATATCAGGAAAAGTAACGGACCCAGAACTGATCCTTGAGGAACACCTAAATTGACAAGGGAGGGCTTGGATGATATTTTTTGTTTATGCATATTTTGATCCGTGTATGTGAGTTCAACATACTGATGTCGATTTTTTAAATACGATGAAAACCATTCATTAGTAGTTCCGCGTATCCCATAGGAAGACAATTTCGATAAAAGTAGTGAATGATTAACACAATCGAAGGCTTTGCTTAAATCACAACATATTGAAAATGGATATGATTTACTGTCAATAGCAGATACTATTTCTTGTATGTAACTTAAGATAGCAGTAGTAGTAGATCTATTTTTTAGAAATCCATGTTGTGAGTTAGAAATAATTTTGTTTTGTTCCAGATGGGATAATAGTCTTTTTTTCATAATACTTTCGATAATTTTGGAAAATTTAGATGAGAGTGATATGGGTCGATAATTTTCACAATTACGTTTATCCCCTTTTTTATGTAGTGGCCTGATTAGTGACCACTTTAAATTTTCTGGAAATTGCCCATGATTAAATGATGCATTAATTAAATCAGACAATGGCGTAGCAATAGCATGTATACATCTCTTTATTACAAACTCAGGTATTTCATCAGGGCCTGCAGAACTACGGTTTTTAAATTTCTTTACGATAGCAATTATTTCATAAGGATCTGTGGATGTAAGAAAGAAGGAATTTGAGACATGTGGTATTGGATGGGGCTCGTCTATAAACATTGCAGCATTTGGCCTTGCATTAAGGAGTTTATCTACAACATTGTTGAAGAAAGAGTTGAATATCTCTGCAATTGCATGTGGGTCATTGCAGATCTGATTATTTTCTGTTTTAAGTTCTATATTTCCTGAAGCTTTATTGCTCATATTGGTTTCCTGTTTTATCAAGTTCCACGCCATTTTTGTTTTATTATCTGCTTTATTTATCAGGTTGTCATAATAGGAACTTTTTGCTTGCTTTATGACCTTTCTATAAATCTTCTTGTAATTTTTAAAATACTCAATAAATTTTATGTCAGTAGTTTGTTTGCTTATTAAATTGAGTGTTTTCAATTTTTGACATGATCTTCTAATGCCATTTGTGATCCATTTATTTCGCCTTTTATGGTTTACTCGTACGGTTATATGTGGGAAACATTGGTCGAACCGTAATTTGAATTTAGTTAGGAACAGCTTAAACATTTCATCAACTGAAATATACTCAGTTGGAAATATGCTTGACCAGTCTTCCATTTCTAAGCACTCAATAAAACTGTGAATATTGTTTTCTCTGAAATCTCTCTTTTTTATTTTCATAGTATGACTTTTTGAAGTAAAAAAGTTTTGAATCGTGATAACTTGTCCTAAATGGCTGTTAAGTCCGAGGTTTAATATTTCCGATGTGTATATATTTGGTTTGATGTTCGTGATAATATTGTCAATTGTTGAACACGATGTTTTTGTGAAGTGTGTGGGTGATATTATTGTCGCAGTTAAATTGAAAGAACTTAGGAGATTCAAAAACATTTCGCGTTTTTTGCTTGGTGTTTGTAAATCTATGTTAAAATCACCGCATATTATAATTGAGTGATACTTCCGATTTAATTTACTTAACAACAGTTCCGTATTACGTAGAAAAATATCGACGTCTGAGTCAGGAGTGCGATAGATAACTAATAAGGCTAAATTTACTTCAGAGCCTTCTATAATAGTTGCAGTGTATTCAAAATGTTTCTCAACACATTTTATGCTATCTATTAACTTGCACTGGGTAGTTTTTATGTGTTTTTTTACAAATATACAAACGCCTCCATTTTTTATATTACTTCTACAATATTTTGCTACAATTTTATATCCATTAATAACAAATAACTCATTTTCTGCCAGCCAGTGTTCAGATAAACAAAGGATATCGGCTGGCATTGTTTCGGTAATTACCTCAAGTACAATTTGTTTGTTTCTTAAGGATTGAATATTTTGGTGAACTACTGTGAGATTGTTTCTGTACCTTGTGTTCTTGTTATTAGCTATTACCACATCATGCTTGGGTATAAAAAATCGTCATTCAAATATCTTGGTGGTTTCCTTATTCTAGTACTTCTTCCTGTATGTGTCGATTTATCATTTCCTGAATCTAAGGGATTAATTCCGCAATCATTATTAATGGTTTCATTACCTACAACACCTTCCAATAATTTTTCACTATTATTGCTATTTACATAATTTTGACGCTCTGCTAAAGAATTGTTCAAATCAGGATTTAGCCCCTGCAGATGTACAGATACAACCTGCTCCGATATAGTATTGTTACCATCAACATCGCCATGGTGCTGAGTCTCACCATTTACTTCAACACCAGGATCCATAAAACTTCCCTCCCCGCACAAGATCGACCCATTTGCACTGCAATTATCCCTGTTAGGGCCTACTTCCTGCTGTGATTTGTTCATTAACTCAATTATCCCCTGGCATAGTTCTCTTTTGCCTCTCTTGTTTAGATGTAGGCCATGTTGTGTGTATTTGGATCTGTGCATTGAATGTGTATCAAATATACTCACATTTTTATATTTGTTACATAATTGGGGAAGTTGCATATTTACATTCTCTATTTCTTTATTCACACAAGAACTATCACTCAAATCGTATCTGTGTGGAACATCACACAATGACGTTCGTGTGTTGCAAATATGGCAAGATAACATTTAGAGTATGAATTACCTCATGTGATTGGTTTCTCGAAACGTCGTTTGTACCACCTATAATTACTACAAAATCACTTTTTGTGGCTTTGCTGCAATCCTGAATTACATTTCTTGTCACTTCTGAAATTGTCGCATTGGGCTTAACTATACCTGTTACACATACTTTGTCCAGGCGATTAACTAGTACAGATGCACATCCCCGCCCATGACTGTCAGCATAAAAAGAAACAGAAGATACGGATTTGCTACTATCATTGGGACATACTTGGGGTATGGCTTCATTCACCATGTAAGTTGAACTTTTACTATTACTTTGCTCATCATCATCTTTGAATGGCACCTTGTAGCTTGCATCACTACCTGTACTTTGAAAGTAATCCAACGGTTCGAATTTATTGCTTGTTGATGTCTTGAATAACTTCTCTGTAGTGTTCTGGGGCATTTTGTCAGTTCTGGTTCGATTCAACCCCTTTCTAGCTACTTCAACCCAGGTTTGAGCTTGTTTACCAGATAGAGTACTTTGGCTTGTTTCACAGTTATTTTCAAATCCATTACGAAGCAATTCTACAATTTTCTCTAAAGTTTTTACCTCATCTTTCAGTTTTTTGAGATCACTTTGCAGTAGAGAACAAGAACTACACGAATTACCTGGAATGTTGGGGAGTAAAGGATACATTGCTATAATTAAGTTTCTGATAATTGTGAAATTCACTTAAAACACGGAAACTACCTGAGGCCACAATTCATTCGGATATGTTCGACATTAATTCATTCGAAATATTGGCTAATAATATTTTCATAACAAATACCCACCAAATATAAAAATTTGGTCAATGTTAAATAATTTTTTTTTTCTGGTCGAACTTTTCATAGAATCATTCGAGATGTCATCAATACCCAGTGCTGTGAAAAGAGCTCCCTGTGTAAGAAGCTTTTGCAAATGGCGTCCTGTTAGTTACCAAAATTCAGCACTAAAACCTATTTATTTATCACTTGTATGCACTAAAATCACCACATCTAAATTCAAAGAACTTCCACTATTACCAATAAATTTTGAAACAAAAACTGTAGGCTCTTTCTCACGAAATGGCGGAAAATCAATCCAGTTGGTTCACTTCTCAAGGATTGTTTGAACTAGCGAGGTTCCTAAAGTTCACATTTCATGTTAAATTATATTTAGAATTTGTAGTAGGTGAGGTAGCATAATACATGTGATTATATTAGCGTATATAATCAGATGTAACTTATTCGAAATGGGAATATATAAAACAGAAAATACACGAATAGTGATGCCAACCACGATTTTATTGCTTTGTTTTGTGTCTATTGACTATTGTGTCTATTGTGTCTATTGATGGTACTATCAGTGTTGCTGATGTTGTTGGTGTTGTTACAAGCAGTAAGTCTATATCAGTTTCATTATTTTGATGTTGGCTGATATGAAGAGGGAACACTTTTTCACTTTCATTGTCTCCTCCGTACACATTGATGGAAATCGGCGCATTCGGGAACGATTCATTATAGTTGTTTTCAAACCAGGGCACGTCGTGTAGGCCCACCGGGAAGCTGATGTTATGTTCTTCGACAGGCAGCACGTCATCAACATACCATTCGAAACTTGGTTGGCATTTGTTTTCAATTAACAGGGTGAAGTTTGGCCAAGACTGAATAAAGAAAACGTTTTTGGTCACGGCTTTTAATGTTTAGGACAGCATGTTTGTTTTTAATAAAGTCAGGGAGTTCGATATAACAGGACACTGCTATAGGATTAAATGCATTGACGTGTACTTCAAGCTTGTGACGGGAAGTGGAGCTCAAGACCACCCCGAACCTTGCACGGGTCTCTCCTCCTGGTTAGCTTGTAATTTGGTAAGTATTTGGCGTATTGTGTCTAAATTAAGGCAGTTGTCCGTTGTTGTCCCACTTGTTCTTTCTCTGTCTTCCGGAACCACGGATTTTAAAAACAACTTATTTCCACTGCGCACTGGGAAACTTTGTATTTCTCCTCCCGTTTTCACAAAATCAGAAGTTAGAATAAAATTTATTTTAAAAAGGCGTTATTTTTCTCCACTTGCTGCTTTAAAAATTGTCGCATTCCCGTTCTATCGAAGCGAGAAAGGATTTCGTATCCCCATTGTTGTTGTTAGTGAATTGTTTATAATCTCTAGTAGCTCCGTCTAGCGCAGTTTTGGTTGGTTCGTACGAATGTTTATCTTTCATGTGCCTGTTAAGATTTTTACTCGTGATTTGTAGGTAGCACACTAGGCAGGTTTTCGGTTTTGCTTTTTTTAGAGGTACTGTCTCTTCATAGCTGTCACTTTTGGGGAGAGGATGCTTACATGCAATATTCGCCTTAGACTGTACTCCGCGCGGAATTTTGTTTGCGGGAGGCGAGGACATGTTTTCGTACTACTATATTGTAACCGGAGATTTAAAAAAAAATCACTTCACTGCACTGACTCACTTCGAGTTACCGCAGAAGGGTTGAGGTAGTTATTAGCTATCGTCAAACAAATCAGACCTATTATTTTAAAAAATCACTTCGCAGCAGTTGGCAGATGCCTCCCAAATAAAAAAAAAAAGTAGCTTACTCTTGGTCTGCAGAAACTGTGTTTGGCTGCTTGTTTTAGATTAACCCAGCGGTATTCTCTGCTTTACTATTACTGTAGTGTTATTGTCAGTCTGTTTCTTTCTCGCTACATTTTGAATACCTGTTTTCACTCGTTGCTATAGGGACATGTGCCTAAAACCTTTAGATGCTGCAAAGAAATTATATTTTATTGGGCAGTCATGAAAGTATTCGTTTCTCGCTGCGTTCACAATCGATGTCGGAGGCATGGCAGATATTTTCTCCCTCTTACTTTTCTGGCACGCAATCCGATATTTAGCGCAAGAATGAAGAACCGATACTTCTGTTGCTTCAATGACCACAAATAGCAGCAGTCACAATCGAACGTTTTCTCTGCAAACAATATGCCAACTAAGATAACGAAGGCATTAATATATATCGCTTCTGTATTGTAAAATTTTCTGGCTAGGCAGCTATTTCGCAAATAAAAATAGTTTCGTTTTCTTTTCGCTATTTCGCTTAGATCTGCATGCGAATCAATCATATTACGAATGGCAAAATCAACACGACAGTTCGAATAAGAGAATTTCTCAGTTTCGTCCACTTTGAAGTGAATAGAATCAGCAATCATTTTATTCCTAACATGAAATACAATCTTCGTTAGCACAGAAAATATTTTTCCTGTTGATTTTATCTTTGATGGATTATACCAATACACCAGAAAGAGGAAAATAAAGAATTCAAAACAAAGCGGAATCTGAAATGACTAGGCTTTATAACGGTCACTAACTTTCCCCACAGACCTAATTCTGACATTTTTTTTTTGCAATCGATTCAGCTGTCTGAGTATTCCCTTCTCTGGCGGCTGCCTGGCAAGATACTCTGTTATGCTTTCATAGTATGTTCAAGGCACTATTCATTAGATTTGTCAAGAAAGATGAGGCATATTTCCTTTCTAAGTAACAGTAAAATGGACCTGTTTAAACATTCTCAAATTTGCAAAGTAGCCAAGACTGGGACCATAATGATAAATTTTGCCGAGGCTGTTCCTATGATTTAGAGGCCGTCTTAGGGTCAATACTACTTTTCTAGACCCGAAGTTTTCAGCATATTTTACCCCTACTTTGCCGCAAAAGTACTGAACTGTCACACCAAAGGCTGTATCTCGCCCTCCGGTTCTGCCCTATCGTCACCACCGACGGTATAGCTGGCTCGGAAGTTCCCGTTACAGGCGACTACCTAGTTTGATCTCTTAAATGCTTCATGGCCGGGTTGGAAAGACCCCCGCCATAGGTGACAATTGCAGGCCTTGTTCGGTCTCTTAAACGGCTGGCTGTAGCATCGCAATCAGTGCCCGGGAAGCGGCATTAATAGCTGTTCCACTCGGAATCTCATTCTCGAGGATGACCCCCGTCTATACATGAAAACGGGAGGCCACCGGCTGGCCGCCACACTTGCGTCACTAGGCAACCGACCGGGGCCTTCCTAATTGGTTCAGGGACACGGAAGGGAGGAACCCGGTCGGTTCGATTCAGGGGATGGGAGGGGGATACCGGGGTCACTAGGCAACCACCGGGGCCTTCCTGATTGGTGAAGGAACACGGAAGGGAGGGGCGTAGTCGGATCGATTCACGGGTGGGGCAGGAGAGGGCACCCCTTAATTTTGGGGGTTAACTTGGGGCCAAAAAGCGCGGGAGAACGAAGGCCCATGTTAAAACGTTATTTCCCTCATACTTTTGCGTATGTAAGTTTAAAACTTCTAATTGTGCTTCTTTTAATAAACAGAGTTTATTTTTGATAGATTTGAGTCATTCTTTGTTGGCTCATAGCTCGAGCATGATAAACGTCAGTTTAACATTGGTAGTGTAGTGTTTTTATTTATTGTAGCTTAAAACATATAAATATCAATGGAATTATATCAAGTGTTTTATAGGTGAAACATCCTCTTACGGATGCTTGTCGTTTCGCTGAACAAGTGATAGAGAAACGGAGTAATTAAAATTGCACACTTTAATTTGGAAATAAACATATTTATTCAGTTTTGCAAATTTATTACATCATGAAGTTCACTGTAATGATCGGTAATGGTACAAGAGATGGTAATGAGATACAGATTTAGTCTAGATTTGTTCCATTTGTGTAATATAATTGCGTTAACCAATAACATTTTTATCATTGTAATCTATTGTTTTAGCAATGTGTTAATCGCTGAGAAACGATCATTTGAATTTGCCTAAAACCAAACAAAGTTGAATAGATCGATTGAAGTTCTGTGTATCGTAACTGCAATAAACGCAAAACAAATGTTACTACAATTCATTTTGTGTAAGAATATTCTATATCTTGAAATTCAGTTCCTTTTATCATTATTGACTTTTCTTATTTGATTCCAACTCATTTAAAACATGCCTATTTCATCAAGATGGAACATAACAATAGAAAGATTCGTGCTAGTTGAATATTTGTTATTTTGCGATCAGTTGTAAACTATAAGTGTATAAAATTACAAAGAATTCAAGGGTAAAATAAAATCCAGATCAAACTTACTGTTTTGAATGCACGGCCTATCGATTAAAAAAAGCGTTTGAATGTTAATATAACTAAACAAGTGAAGATGGGACTGCAATGATGAAAGTGTCGTATTAGTTTGAATAACAAACAGGTTTACACAGTTTCCTCAGTTAACTTGGGTTATTGTTGTCCAGATTTCGTAAACAAAGACGATCACACTGGGACAACGAGAATATTAGGCAAGATATGAATCAAATGTAGACGATTTGCTATGTCAGTACTACAGATCGTTGAGAACATCAACTTGACAGCCCTAAAGCAACTTAGAGAATTACAATTATTATAAACTTTCTGAAGTTCCATTTAGGTTACCTGTTACAAGATTATACAAGACTACCCTGAAGCCATATCATATGGAGATTGTAATAAAACAGTATCATAAAACTTTATTGTATTTTGTGTAATATAATTGCATTAAACATTTGATTGTAGGTCATGAATAGATTATTAATCACCCTACATCGATTGTTTGAAATTGTATACAAGTAAACAGGATTATGTAAAACCATCAAGGCTCTTTGCAGCATTAGTACAAGAAAGCGAAACTAATGTTATTAGAATATATTTTGTGTACGGAAGTTTAAATCTTGTAATTGTGTTTCTTTCACCAGAATAAATTGCGTTTTTAATGAATTTGAATTGATTTAAGACAACGCGAGTCGCCACATAACTCGAGCA